>RPOG01000306.1:159286-380454 GCA_008086565.1 Thalassoma bifasciatum
CACACACACACACACACACACACACACACACACACACACACACACACACAGATAAGACGCTGTGCTCTTTCAGGTCCTCGTCTCCTCAGAGTCCAACCTTCAGCGTGACTCATCATCGTCTCTGCCCTCAACTCCGCCGAGTTTACCAGGAAAAATCTTCACTAACACAGAAACATGAGTGTTTGTGTGTGTGTGTGTGTGTGTGTGTGTGTGTGTGTGTGTGTGTGTGTGTGTGTGTGTGTGTGTGTGTTTTCTCTGGACCTATTTCTCTAACAACAAGCACAATTGCTCCAGAAATAATCTGTTTTTTTTTGTTTTTTTTAAAGTTATGATGAATCACAGAAGCCCTCGCCGCGTCACGTCACTGCGTCCTGCGGGATAACGACCTGATATCAAAGTCTGACGGCGCCCTGAGCGGCCGTGGTCGGTGTCAGTCACGCAGAGGGGAGCGAGGAAAAAAGCACAGGAATTATTCAACGTGTTCTCATGTATATTTAAGCGACCGCTGCGTCAGCTTGTTTCCCTCTGCAGCTCCGGTTCACAGCACGGACGGCGAGAGGTCGCTGAGGCCAAGGCTGGGCGTCTGCAGACAGCAGGTGTAGCTCACAACACCTGCACACACACACACACACACACACACACACACACACACACACACACTGAACACACCTCATTTACATGGTTATCTCACTGACTTCCTGCAGAGAAGTGAGTTTCGTATTATCTAGGAGTACTGGAGCAAACTTTAACCAAATTAATGCCGCTCAGGAAAAAATTCAGAAGTTAAAGAGCATTTTGTGCTATGTTTAGTCTTTATTAAGTCCGTTTTGCGCCCCTATTAAAATATGTTGTCTCTGGTGTAGGGACAGACCGATTATCGGCGCCAATATTTGCAAAAATGCAACTATGGGCATTTGCACTTATTCTAATCTGACGACCGATAATGATCCATTTAAAAGAGTGAAGCTCCGCCATTATTTTCACTTTTGCTGCAAATGAATATCGGTCATCAGAATCAGAAGAATCAGAAATTACTTTATTGTCCCGTCAAGGGAGATTGATGCTGCAACAGGAACACACAAAGGACAAGACACAATGATAATAGTAAAAAGTCTAAAATACAGAAATGATAGACAACACAATGACTAAAAGAGGTAAGATAAGAAACACCATACACATATAAAGGTGATGACATGTTTAGACCTGAGCTCAAACCAAAAAATGGAAAGTAACAAACAAGTTAATGCAGAAAAGTGCAAAGTGTGAAAGTGCAAATAGGGCAACAATGATAATAGTGCAAGAGAAACATAAGCAACCAACAAACTAATTGACATTAAGTAAATGAATTGCACTGGGGATAAAAGAGCCCTGAAATCTTTTAGTCCTCCTCTTAGGAACCTAAAACGACGGCCAGAGGGTAAAAGCTCAAACTGGATTTTAAGCGGATGATTACAACAATCTAAACCTTCCTCAACACCTGTCTGTTATAGATAGAAATCAGCCCCGTCTGCTGAGTTTTGGAGATTTTTACAGCTGTTTTGACTGAAATTCTGAGACAGTTTCTACTGGACAAGTTCATGTTTCCAAACCAAGCAACAAAACAAAAAGTTAGAACAGTTTCAATAAACTTCTGTAGAACAGAGTCATCATCTCAGAAGACATGTAAAACTACAAATACCTGGGTGTGGTTCTAGATAATAAACTGTGTTTTGAACCTCAGGCTGATTTTACTTCCAGAAAGGTTCAGCAAAGATTATTCTTTCTGAGGAAAATGAGAACCTTCCAGGTGTCTTCTGAGATGATGACTCTGTCCTACAGAAGTTTTATTGAATCTGTTCTTACTTTTTGTATCATTGCTTGGTTTGGAAACCTGAACTTGTCCAGTAGAAACCGTCTCAGAATTTCAGTCAAAACAGCTGGAAAAATCTCTGGAACTCAGCAGACGGGGCTGATTTCTACCTATAACAGACAGGTGTTGAGGAAGGCTTATGTCATCTTAGATTGTTATAATCATCCGCTTAAAATCTAGTTTGAGCTTTTGCCCTCTGGCCGTCGTTTTAGGTTCCTAAGAGGAGGACTAAAAGATTTCAGGGCTCTTTTATCCCCAGTGCAATTCATTTACTTAATGTCAATTAGTTTGTTGGTTGCTTATGTTTCTCTTGCACTATCATCATTGTTGCCCTACATGCACTTTCACACTTTGCACTTTTCTGCATTAACTTGCATGTTACTTTCCATTTTTTGGTTTGAGCTCAGGTCTAAACATGTCATCGCCTTTATATGTGTACGGTGTTTCTTATCTTACCTCTTTTTAGTCATTGTGTTGTGTATCATTTCTGTATTTTGACTTTTTACTATTGTCATTGTGTCTTGTCCTTTGTGTGTTCCTGTTGCAGCATCAATCTCCCTTGACGGGACAATAAAGTAATTTCTGATTCTGATTCTGATAAAGGGTTAAAAAGCGTAAACTCAGTTGTTTGTATATGAACATCTTCACCCAACCACTAATTATGAGTGACAGAAAAGTTTTTGTTTTATCCTAAATCGTAAATTCTGCCAGGGTATGTTAACTTTTTTTAACGTCGTTGAAATGGCCTGGAAGGTTCTCATTTTCCTCAGAAAGAATCATCTTTGCTGAACCTTTCTGGAAGTAAAATCAGCCTGAGGTTCAAAACACAGTTTATTATCTAGAACCACACCCAGGTATTTGTAGTTTTCCACCATTTCAACGACAGCACCTTTTATAACAGTAGGTGGAGGTAAAGAGGTGGACTTCCTGAGGTCAACAATCATGTCTTTAGTTTTTGACACATTCAACTTCAGAGAAGACTCATCACACCACTCTACAAAGTCATTAACAACAGGCCCATGGTCCTGTTCACCCCCCTGAAGAAGACGAACAACGACCGTGTCATCAGCAAACTTTAAAATGTGTCGGTTACTAAAGCTGCTGCGGCACTCGTTAGTGTACAGAATAGCACACAGAGGCAAGAGCTGTTGCAGCTTTAATTCACACTGATCATTTCCTTTTTGCAAATTCATGGTTTATTTTAGACATAAGCAGCTGTTGCTTTGGAGTAACTGTTCTCTTTACCGTCTGACATTAAACATAAACAAGGTGAGAGCTGGTTTTATTCACCTGGATCAGACTCTGTGCCCCCCCCCCTCCCTTCCTCGCCGCCTTTAATGATGATGTTCCAGAAACCCACTCCAACGCCGTCTGCAACAATAAAACATTTCAGCTTTCATCCTCGGCGCCGCGCTCCCGCCTTTCATTCCCCTCCAAAACAAATGCTAATGCTATGCTAATCTGATTGTGCGTTATTGCGAAGTTTCAGCCGCTCGTCGGTGAACGAGCGTCGAGCTTTTCAGAGACGCTCGGGACAAAAAAGACAGAAAAAGAGAGGGTTTTATTTCTTTACAGGAAACTGTGTGTGAGTGTGTGTGTGTGCGCACGATTGATATAGGAACACTTCAGTGAAAACACACACACACACCACCTGGCATCACTCAGAGAAAACACACACACTCACACACACTCAAACAGGAGTGTGTCAGACCCTCGTCCATTAGTCAAGAGGTAAACACCATCTGGACACACACACACACACACACACACACACACACACACACACACACACACACACACACTCAGTGACCCTGAGGGAAGTTTCTGTCCATTAACGTCCTGGGTGACACTTTATTATCAGCGACAAAGAGGGGAATAAATACTTAAACCCTCCTCCTGGGGGCGCTATAAAGAAGCTTTAAAGAGGATTATTGATGATGTCACGTCCACTCGTTAACACGCCAACAATTACAGAGAAGAACAGTTTATTAAAATTCATGTTAAAGTTTTTTTTTTTTCTTGTTTTTAAAGCTCTACACGGCCTTTATGCTGCAGCTCCATCAATGAGGTTCTAGAATGTTCAACATGAAGGTCAGAGAACTTTCTGCCCTTGATGATGTCACAACATCAAAGAAACAGAACTTTATCAAGAAAATCTGACTTTTTTCTTAAAATTTTTGACTCCTTATCTCAAATTTTTGACTCATCTCAAATTTTTGACTCCTTATCTCAAATTTTTGACTTCTTATCTCAAATTTTTGACTCATCTCAAATTTTTGACTCATCTCAAATTTTTGACTTCTTATCTCATATTTTTGACTCCACATCTCAAAATTTTGACTTCTAATATCAAATTTTTGACTCATCTCAAATTTTCGACTCCTAATCTCAAATTTTTGACTCCTTATCTCAAATTTTTGACTTCTTTTATCAAATTTTTTGACTCTTTATCTCAAATTTTTGACATCGAATGTCAAATTTTTGACTCATCTCAAATTTTTGACTCCTTATCTCAAATTTTGGACTTCTAATGTCAAATTTTTGACTCCTTATCTCAAATTTTTGACTCCCTATCTCAAATTTTTGACTTCTTATCTCAAATTTTTGACTTCTTATCTCAAATTTTTGACTCATCTCAAATTTTTGACTTCTTATCTCAAATTTTTGACTCCTTATCTCATAATTTCAACTCATCTCAAATTTTTGACTCCTTATCTCAAAATTTTGACTCATCTCATATTTTTTGACTTCCTATCTCAATATTTCGACTCCTTATCTCAAACTTTTGCCTTTTTTTCCCTCATATTCTAGCGTTAATCTCAAAAATTTGACTTATTTATAAAGAACTTTGACTCTTTTCTCAGAACTTCGACTCTTATCTCAAAATTTTACTTTTCTCCACATAAAATAGACTTTATTCAAAAATTTGACCTATATTTATAAAAAAATTTACATTATTATCTTAAATTTTCACTTTTTATCTTAAAATTTCAACTTTTTATCTCAAAATTTTGACTCAATGCAGGCCAAATGAAAATCTCAACAAAGTCAAGTTTTCATTTTTAGTTTTCCAACTGGCAGAGAGCTTTCTGAAAGTTGTGACATTATCAAAAAAACTCAGTCTTGGACCATTTCATCATTATCACTGTTTCAATTACATTAAATTCTCTTATTTATATTTACATCTGTGCTAGTAGTTGTTCTTTGAGTCTTTATCCTGTCCCTGTGGTGTTCTTGAAGTATCTTTATATGATTTACAGCTCAAAAGAAAAGTAGTTTGTCTCTGTCAGGTATTTTAGTACACCCTAATTTCAGACTAAGTCTTAAACACTTCTTTTTAGTTGCTGTCTCTTTAAGAATCCACGCTCCACAAACCCCCATCACTCTGATTGGCCAGCCCTAAACGTCAGGAAAAGTCATAAAAGTCATAAATACAGACAAAAAAGAAACGCAGAAGGGTAAAAAACTGCAACCAAGACAGAAGAGTAAGGATTTGAACGCCTGTTTTCAACTCTTTTCACATCCTGTAATTTCTGAATAAAAGCTCAAAAACACCACTTTAAAAATCAAATCCTTCAGAAAAAAGCTGTTACATTTGTCTGTATTAAATAAATCTGACACAAAAAGAGAGAAAAGGCAGCGAGAGGCTGAGAAACACTGATGCATCACGGCGCAGGTGTTTCCTCTGAAACCTTAATGTGAATCATTTCAAACCAGGAGACGCAGATTTAAACCTGATAATGTGAAAACGAGCGCGACGACATGTTTACTGAGAAAAGGGAAACATCAATACACAACATAGATATAATAATCTGCCGTTATTCCCTCAGTGAGAATCACATTTTCTCTTTGAAAAGTTCTTTCTGCAGCTTCAGAAAGAAGAAAAAGAAACTAATAATTTAAGTAATGCACAGACGAGTGAGAAATATTCAGTAAAACCTCAAAAATCAACCTGAGTCACTGTGAAAATGATCCACGTGAAAACAGAAGCAACGTTACACTCTGACGCCACCTGCTGGTCTTTTATAACAGAAGCTTTAACAGCTTTGTTTTTCAGTTTCTACATCCTCAAATCATTTCTTTTTGTCCTTTTCTTGAAGATTTCAGCAAATTAAAGACGACAAACACAGAAGAGAGGATTGAAGAGAGAGGAGGGGGATAATTAGAGTCAAAACAGGTCAACAATCTCTTCATTATCATGTGTTTAAAACTGATTTTTTTTAAATTTCATTTTCATCTGAGACTGAGAAAGTGTTGAATTACTGACATTCAGTGTCCCATCATGCTTTTAGTGATGCGATAATAGTGAAAGGGATGAAGTCAGTCAGATTAACTCAACATGGCTTTAACGAACTGGACTGAGTGAATACATGAAATAATGTTGAAATGAAAATAATTCATAGTTTATATGAAACTGAGGTTTAATTGGACTTGAAATCACGTTTTAAAAAGCAAAATGAAGACCGACATACGCAAACTCTGAGGCTGTTTTATTAAATATAAAACCTGCAAAAGCTGAACAGGGAAGCAATAAATGTGTATATATATATATAATTATTTACTTATTTATTTATTTATTCTAACCAACATAATGTTGAATTTGATATGTTACTCTCTGATTGGTACCGTGTTGAGACGCTCTCATTTTTTAAGTGTCTTTTTGGTGCATTGGCATGATGAAGAAATAATAATAAACTTAAACTAAACTAAACTTTGTATATGAAGAGATATATATAAAAAATAATTCAATCCACCAAAATGGATTTTTCTTAAGTTCAGATATTAAAAAACACAAATTCGAGATACAACAGAGATTAAAGAGAGATTTAAAGTTTTATAGTCAATTATATATATATACAAACACACATACATGAGTATTCAGTTCTGGAAAAAATTAACAGAGCACTAAAAATTTTTCAGAAACTCTAAATTTTGCTTTTTATAGGTATTTGTTTTAATGAATTATCAAAAATGTAGAGATGCTGATTTCTGAATCTTGAATTTGTGGTTCAGTATCATTACTTATGACTTTTTCTGTTCTTTTTAGGTGAATAAAGCTCAGATTAAGTCTGATAAGTTTTTTAGTTTTAAGAAAATATGTCAGTTTTTGCAGTGAAAGACAGAAAGAAAGACAAAAACCTGTTTGCCATGTTTCTCTTGTAGTTCCCTCTACAGCCACCAGGGGGCAGAAAAGAGCTGCACATGCAGAAAAACCTGCTGCAGTTACAGCCACAGCTGCACACACACATGTAAACTGCATTAAACACTCACACACACTCACACACGTTGTCCCTCAGAGCAAACTAACAAGTGTTTCTGCAGAGTTTAAGAGCCTCAGAGTGTGTGTGTCACTGTGTGCTAGGGCTGAACAGTTTATTATTATTTAGTTAGTGATGCAATAATAGTGAAAGGGATGAAGTCCTTGTTATAAATTCATCAGATTAACTCGACATGGCTTTACCTAACTGGACTGAGTGAATACATGAAATAATCTTGAATTTAAAAAAGTTTATCCGACTTGAAATCACGTTTTAAACAGCAAAACTCAGAGGCTGTTTCATTAAATGTAAAACCTATAA
Organism: Thalassoma bifasciatum; assembly: GCA_008086565.1. Taxonomy (NCBI): domain Eukaryota; kingdom Metazoa; phylum Chordata; class Actinopteri; order Labriformes; family Labridae; genus Thalassoma; species Thalassoma bifasciatum. Next base: position 166,715 of record RPOG01000306.1, read on the forward strand.
ATACAAAACAGGAAAGCAAGAAAGAAAACTGCAAAAACTGGAATCTAACCAAGTATTTAGGGCTGAGTAAAAAGCTACTGTCACCAACATGCATGAATTTTTTTTTTTTATCTCAAATTTTTGACTTCTTATCTTTAAATTTTGACTTTTTTCCTCACAATATAAACTTTGTCTCAAAATTTTGACTTCTTATGTCAAATTCTTGGCTTTTTCCTCATAATTTACACATTTTCTCCAAAAAAAAACCCTGACTAATTATCTCAGATTTTTGACTTTTTATCATAAAGTTTTAATATTTTTTAAACAAAATATAAACTTTGTCTCAAAATTTTGACTTCTTATATCAGAGTTGTGACTCCTTTACTCAAATTTACGACTCCTTACATCAAATTTTGACTTTTTTTCCATATAATTTAGGCTTTACCTCAAAACTTTGACATCTTATATCAGAATTTTAAGTCCTCATTTCAAATTTTTGACTTCTTATGTCTAATTTTTCACATTTTACCTCATATTGAGGGTATATTTGATTGTTTTTTACCTAATGTCATGTCATGACTATCAAACCAAGTCCTACAAAAAAAAAAAGTCTCTTATGAGCAAAGTGAATTCCCGACAGGAATTGTATAATGATAATTTGACTTAAATGTTCCATTTTGACTATATTCGGTACATATTTTAACAAACTAGTCCCAGACTTTTCTTTTTGTTTTTTGTTGTTGATAATATTCTATATGAAAAATTCTTTATTGTGATTATTATTATTAGTTTTTTCCTTTTATGCCTTATACAAGAGAGCACAGTTTACCAAAACAAATTCCTTGTTTGTTCAAGCAAACCTGGCGTTTAAAGTTGATTGAATCTCTCTTGAATCTTGAATTTGTGTTTTAATATTTTTACGTGAGACTTTTTGTGTTCTTTTTAGGTGAATAAAGCTCAGATTAAGCCTGATAAGTTTTTTAGTTTTAAGAAAATGTGTCAGTTTTTGCAGTGAAAGACAGAAAGAAAGACAAAAACCTGTTTGCCATGTTTCTCATGTAGTTCCATCTACAGCCACCAGGGGGCAGAAAAGAGCTGCACATGCAGAAAAACCTGCTGCAGTTACAGCCACAGCTGCACATGTAAACTGCATTAAATACTCACACACACTCACACACACTCACACACGTTGTCCCTCAGAGCAAACTAACATGAAGAAGAAAAATAAATGAGAACTGACCAGTCCGGTGAGAGACGGAGCAGACTGGCCCAGAGTCTGACTCCTCATTCTGACCAGGTTGTTTTCTCCTCCTGCAGATGCTCCTCCTGGGGCCCCGGGGCCTCCAAACCCTCCGGGGGCCCCCTGCCAGGCGAGCTGGCTGACGCCGGCGTGCAGACTGCTGGAGAGGGGCAGCAGCTGCTTACCTGCCGGGAGGTGAAGGTGAAGACGTTAAACTCTATGAAACCTCAAACTCTCTTCCACATCAGATTATTATTCTCATCATGTGACCTCTGCGTGCGGGAATACGGCGAGTAATCTGAGGTAGAGCTTTCACTTTTGGGATTATGGACGGGCAGATTTGGTGCAGGATTAAGAGCAGAAGTGATCACGAGTTTCACCGTGACCTCAGGTAACCCCCCCCCTGAGAGAGTGGAGCTTATTTTTATCAATCTGGGACAAAATCTGACACATATTTGAGATTTTCTGACGACGTCTGACGATACAGAGAGGATCTCCTCATTTTTAGAAGAAGAGCCATCTGAAAACTTGGTGATTTTTTTTGGCATATTTCCCCCTTTAACATCAGTGACAGCTTGAAGTCTTTTGTGCTGGTTGTGGATGAGGGTCTTTATTTTCTCAGATGGTAAAACTGACCATTCTTCTTGGCAAAAAGCCTCCAGTTCCTGTAAATTCTTGGTTTTTCTTGCATGAACTGCAGGTTTGAGATCTCCCCAGAGTGGCTCAATGATATTGAGGTCAGGAGACTGAGATGGCCACTCCAGAACCTTCACTTTATTCCGCTGAAGCCAATGGCAGGTCCCAAATTTCAACTTTCCATCAAAAATATTTCATTTCTTAATTAAAAAAAAATGATTTCTTCTCTAAAAATATGGACTTTTCTCTTAAATTTTGTCTTTTATCTCTGATATCAGACCTGTTTTAACTCATAATTATGAAATTATAGTCTAATATTTTACCTTTGTATTTGAGATTTTGACTTTATTATCCCAAATTTCAACTTTCTATCCTCAAATTTGACTTTTTTTTTAAAAACTCAAAATTTGGCTTTTTACTCAATGTTTTGTTTTATTTATTTATTTCTTAATTCCAAAGTTCAGATTTTTTTTCTCAATATTTTGACTATTTATCTTTTTTTCTTTTCTTTTATCTCAAAAATTTGAATTTTTCTCTGGAATTTCTACATTTCATCCAAGAATTTTCACTTTACTATCTAAAAAATGTGGCTTCTTCTCTAAAATATCAACTGTTTATCTCAAAGTTTTGACTTTATCTCAAAACTGTATTTTTTTCTCAATTTTTTTGTCCTTTATTTCAAAATTGGGATTTTTTTCCCTCCAAGTTTTGACTCCTTATCTTGAAACATTGACATATCTCGAATTTTCATCTTTTATCTCAAAACTTTGACTTGGCCTTGTGAGACTGAGATGGCCACTCCAGAACCTTCACTTTATTCTGCTGTAGCCAATGGCAGGACCACTTGTCCTTGTGTTTTGGATCATTGTCATGTGTGAACGTCCAAGTACGTCTCATGTGCAGCTTCTGGGCTGATGAGTGTAAATTTTCCTCCAGTATTTTCTGATAACATGCTGCATTCAGCCTTCATTCATCAGTTTGGACCAAGTTTCCTGAGCCTTTGTAGCTCACACATCCCCAAAACATCAGTGATCCACCTCCGTGTTTCACAGTAGGAATGGTGGACCTTTCATCATAGGCCTTGTTGACTCCTCTCCAAATGGAACAATGTTTATGGTTGTGGACAAAAAGTTCACTTTTGCTCTCATCACTCCAAATGACTTTGTTCCAGAAGTTTTGAGGCTTGTCTCTGTGCTGTTTGGCGAATTGTAAGCAGAAAACTTTGTGGNGAGACTGAGATGGCCACTCCAGAACCTTCACTTTATTCTGCTGTAGCCAATGGCAGGTCCACTTGTCCTTGTGTTTTGGATCATTGTCATGTGTGAACGTCCAAGTACGTCTCATGTGCAGCTTCTGGGCTGATGAGTGTAAATTTTCCTCCAGTATTTTCTGATAACATGCTGCATTCAGCCTTCATTCATCAGTTTGGACCAAGTTTCCTGAGCCTTTGTAGCTCACACATCCGGTTTTGTAGTCACTAGGTGGAGGCACAAAGTGTCATCCTTACCACCTGGAAAGTAGTATCCGGAACAACTGAGGAGAGGTTTACCTTGTTACAAATACCAACACCACAAAAAGTTCACTTTTGCTCTCATCACTCCAAATGACTTTGTTCCAGAAGTTTTGAGGCTTGTCTCTGTGCTGTTTGGCGAATTGTAAGCAGAAAACTTTGTGGCATTTGTGTAGAAATGTCTTTCTTCAGCCCATTTTTCCTCAAGTGCCTCCTTATTGTGCATCTTGAAACAGCCAAACCACATTCTTTCAGAGAGTCCTATATTTCAGCTGAAGTTATTTCAGGATCCTCAAAAAGTCTTAAATTAACTAGAATTGTTTATTCTGGTCTTGAATAAATGACCAAAAAGTCTTGAATTAGCCAGGGCAGGATTTGTTAATGTGTTATTGATTTTTTTTCGGGCGAGACTTTTCACGAAAGAGATGTAGAGTGGATACTGTCTTTTAAGCTGCTGATATAAATTGTTATCTGCATCTTAGCTGGACAGTCCTCAAATACACTTTCACATACAGTTGTTAAACAAAGAGCACTGAGAATCACTTTACGTTTCATAAAAAGACAAAAAGTAAACTCGAATGAGTCTCGTTGAGTGACACATGTTGTGATTTGGTTGTAATACAACAGGATCCTCCAACCATCACACATATTTGTAGCATTTTTGGTCTTAAATTTCCCTCAAAGTGCATTAAAAAGGTCTTAAAAAGTCTTAAATTTGACTTGCCAAAACCTGCAGGTACCCTGTATTCATGTTAGGGTTTTTTTGCATCCTGAACAATTTTCCTGGCAGTTGTAGCTGAAATATTTGTTGGTCTGTTTCAACTATTATTGGCATCCTCAGTTCCTTGGATATCTTTTTATATCCCTTTCCTGTTTTATACAGTTGGATTAACTTTTCCTGCAGAAACTTTGACAATTCTTTTTCCTTCTTCATGACTCAGAATCCAGAAATGTCAGTGCAGCACTGGATGAAAGATGTAAGAAGCTCAGAAACTCACTGAGCTGTTTTACATAAACAGTCTGTAGTGTGTTACCTGTCATAGCCAGGCTGCTGCGTCGCGCCCAGCTCTCGTCCTGGCTCAGCTGTCGGTGCAGTTTGGATTTTGTGGCGGCGGTTGCCGCCGGCGACAGGTCGGGGTTACTCAGCTTCCTGAAGAGGAGAGGAGGCGGAGCGGCAAACTCCTTCTGCCAGAAAAAAGAGGAGAAAGAGAAAGAGATGAGTCATAACTCTTTAAATCAAGGATTCAAGACTCACAGGGTCGAGTTTCTGAGTCTCCATCAGAAACATCAGATTTTCAAAATAAAAGATTTAAAATCCACAGCTGGAAAAAAACGTCTTAAGTTTAAATATTTTACTTCTCAGCTTCCAGAGATTTTCTTGTTTTGATGAAACTGTCTTTAATTTGTTTTTGTTCCGTCCATAAACTGTCAGAAAACGTCAAAAACATCTGGATGAGTTTTTCCAGTGGTTTGAGATGATTTTTGATTAATGACTTGTTTTGACTTCAACATGGAAAAAATGTGGTTTTTCTGTCACGTAGAGCGAAAGAAAAGAAAGAGAAGAAAAGAAAAAACCATCTGAGAAGCATTTTTAAAGGCTCATGAGTGAATGATTAGTTGTTCTCCACTTCACAGAAAGAAAACAAACAAACATCTGGAGATGATTCTTCCTCATAAATGTGAAATATTTCAATTTTCAGGAACATGTTTGTTGAATGTCTTAGGCTGGAAAATTAATCACAAATTAGATTTAATCACAATATTTCCTGCTGCAATATTCTAATCACAGACAGAGAAATATTTATTTAACCTCAAATGTGTCAGAATATCAGTCATGATTTTTGTAGTTGGTGTTTTATTCTCAACCAAAGACACAAACTGTTAAAAACTATCTTCGTAAGACAAACTGTCTAAGAGATAAATACGGGAAAACAGCTAAGAGGAGTAATAAAAACAAATAAAATTGGTCTAAAGTGGCAGAAAGTAACAAAAATTGCCAAAAAAGTTGGGAGAAATATTACAAATAGGCAGAAGGAGCAAAAAGCCCAAAATTAAAGGGGGGAAAAACAGCAAAAAGTAATTACAGTGGACAAAAACATTGGTAATTGCTGAAAATTATGCCAAATGCAACAAAAAATGGTAAAAAATATTGGGTTAAATTTGAGAAAAAAGCACAAATTGGTGGGTGAAAAATTCATTCAATAGACAAAAAGCAAAAAAGGAAATAGCAAGAAAACATAGGAACTAGTCAAAAGGTAACAAAAATGGTGCCGAAGTGACAAAAACAATAAAAAGTGATTTAAATAGACAGGGAACAAAGAAAGGCATAAATAGTAAAATGGGATAAAACTGAGAAAGAAGCAAAAAATGGTCCAGAATTGTTTGAAAATACAGTAAAAAGTGATAAAAATGGGAAAATGCAACACAAAATGTAAGAAAATTGGGATAAAATAATCAAAAAATGGTTTTTTTTTTAAAAAAAAGGGAAAAATGGTCTTAATTTGAAAAAAATAAAAGTAAATTTTTTCAAAAAAGCAAAAAGTGATTTGAATGAGCAAGAAGAAACAAAAACATTTCAAATAAATTGGAGGAAAATTTTTAAAGAAATAGTCATTAAGAAGCAAAAAATGGTCCAAACTTTGTTGAAAAAAATGTCAAAAAGTTATTTAAATGGGAGAAAAGCAACAAAAAAATTCAAGTGTGTGTGTGTGTGTGTGTCAGCCATTGTCTGAAACTGCAGAACATTAACGTTTGTCGTTATTACAAACAACATTAACGTTGGAGCTAATGGACCAACGGTGTCACTGCACATCATGTCAGAGCAGCTGCTGCTTTACTATCACACACACACACACACACACACACACACACACACACACACACAGCTTCACGCTTCAGCAGACGACGAGTGGGCGAGAGTGTGACGGCGAGGAAATAAACTCTGGCGTGAAACCAGCTCCATACGATGATATTTACACATTCAGGAAAAACACGAAAATGAAATTAAATTGCGATAAAATCATCTCAGACTGAAAGTTTTCACTCCACATTAAAGTCACGTAGCTGTTTATCTGGGAAATTGCATTTATTCTTATATATTTAGGAATGGTGACAGAAATCTAAACACTCAAACTCAAAAACTTTTCTATAAAACAAACTTAAATCATAAAGATCCATTAACACCACTTAAAAGATAAAAACTGAAGTTGTTTCTTTTTTGTCACATATCAAGAGAAAAATATGTGAGAATAAGTCAAATTTTGCTTTTTAAACACAAAGTTTGAAATTCTTTCATAGTTTTACTTTTATCATCTTAAAAATTTGACTTTTTTATCTCAGTGTTTTGACATTTTAATCCAAGTTTTTTGACCATTTGACTTAAATTTTGGACGTTTTACACTTGTTTTGATTTTTTTATCTGTGTTTTTTTATTTTTTCTCATTGTTTGACTTTTTATCTGAGTGTTTTGATTATTTATCTCAGTTTTTTTGACTAATTTACTCAAATCTAGACTTCTTACACTTTTTTCAATTTTTTTTTTAACTCATATAATAATAATAATAATAATTATTATTATTATTATTATTTCCAGCTGCAGTTCTTGTTTCAGCCAGCAGGGGGCAGGCAGGTGATAATCTGCAGAGAGAGGGTGAGTTTACAGATCTGCTGATGAGCTGAAAATGAAATCTGCCATCAGTGTGTGTGTGTGTGTGTGTGTGTGTGTGTGTGTGTGTGTGTGTGTGTGTGTGTGAGGCTCGGACAAACCGCAGCTGTCACACACTCGGCTTTTACGAGTCGTTTGATGTCAACACTTCACAGAAACTGAAAACAGAGTCAGAGCGACGACAGTTTGAAGTAAATACTCAGTTTTTTTTTTTTTACGATCAGAGTCAGAGACGTTTTTAAAACATCGTCCACACACACACACACACACACACACACACACACACACACACACACACACACACACACACACACACACACACACACAGGTGTGTTTTATTTACTCTACAGTCAAACATCTACCTGTATCTATCAGCTGATGTGAACATTTCCTCCTCTGCTCTTTTATGAACCTCGAGGTAAAAACATGAACCTGTTCTTCGCTGCGTCTATCAAACCTTTCACAGGATAAATTCATCTCTGTGAATATTACAGAGAGATTTTCCAGAATAACAAAAACAGAAACAGTCAGGTGAGGTTTCAGATACTTGAAGTTGCACAAGAGAAGATGCAAAAGTTGGCTGCAACTCAAAAAAATATATATATAGTTAAAAATGAGCCAAAAGAGGCAACAACAATCTGAATAAAACTCAGAATTAAATAGAATAAAAAATAAAAAAAAAACATAAATAAGAGGTAGATCTTCATGAGATAGAATAGATCTTCACCATATAGATAGGATTGAGTTTTTCCCATTTTAATCAATTTTTGCTATTTTTAAGCACATTTTGACCATTTTTGCTTCTTTCTTGCTCATTCAAATCACTTTTTGCTTTAATTTTTTTTTTTGACCAAATTTAGACCATTTTTGCTTTTCTTTGATGATTTTTTAATTACTTTATCCCCATTTTCATAAATTTTTTGTTGCGTTTTCCCATTTTTATCAATTTTTGCAATTGACCAACCAAATTTGGACCATTTTTGCTTCTCTCTGATTTTTTTTAAAAGTATTTTATCCCAATTTTCTTGAATTTTTTGTTGCATTTTCCCATTTTAATCACTTTTTGCTTTTTATAACCAAATTTGGACCATTTTTGCTTCTTTCTTGCTCATTCAAATCACTTTTGCTTTTAAAATTTTTTATTTTCTTATTTTCTTTACCAAATTAAGACCACTTTTGCTTTTTCTGATGATTTTTTAATTACTTTATCCCAATTTTCTTTAATTTTTTGTTGCGTTTTCCCATTTTTATCAATTTTTTGCAATTTACCATCCAATATTGGACCATTTTTGCTTCTTTCTCAGTTTTATCCCATTTTTCTATTTTTACCTTTCTTTGTTGCGTGTTTGACCTTTTTTTCCATCTTTCTGACTATTTTTAAGTTTTTTCTTCGAATTGTCTTGAATTTTTGTCGTTGCTTTTTTCCCATTTAATCACTTTTTGCTTATTATAACCAAATTTGGACCATTTTTGCTTCTCTCTGACTTTTTTTAAAGTATTTTATCCCAATTTTCTTACATTTTTTGTTGCGTTTTCCCATTTTAATCACTTTTTAGTTTTTTTTTAACCAAATTTGTACCATTTTTGCTTTTTTCTTGCTTGTTCAAATGACATTTTGCTTTTTGAATTTTTTTTTTATTTTTTATTTTTTTTACCAAATTTGGACCATTTTTGCTTCTCTCTGACTTTTTTTAAAGTATTTTATCCCAATTTTCTTAAATTTTTTGTTGCGTTTTCCCATTTTAATCACTTTTTAGTTTTTTTTTTACCAAATTTAGACCATTTTTGCTTTTTTTTGATGATTTTTTAATTACTTTATCCCAATTTTCTTGAATTTTTTTTGTTGCGTTTTCCCATATTTATCCCATCGATCTATATTTTTACTTTTTGCCGCTTCAGTAGTACATGTTGTTCTATATTATGGTGTAAATGTCACAAAAATCTGCAACAAAGACCAGAAACATCTGAGAGACTAAAAATACGCTCTGCTGCTTTTTCCCTGAACCACAAACGTGACGGTGCAATCAAACACACACCAAAAACAAAAAGACTCAGCGGGGGGTTTAGAGAGCGCGAGTGTGTGATCAGTTTTCCTCTGAAACACAAATAAACTGAGCCAGAGAGACAGAAAAACATTTAAAAGGAAGTAAAACCAAGATTTCATCATCTCCTCGTTCTCTCAGCTTCCCTCTGGACTCGTGTTCCCGCTGAATCACATTCGTCTTCTGTCACTTCCTGCAGAGAGTTTCATGTAACGCACTCACACGCTTCATCTGACAAAGCTCGCACAAAAACGCAGACAGAGACGAGTTCATGCACCGATCGTAAAAAAGTGACCAAAAAAAACACAAAAGGCCACATGCAACAAAAAATAGCAAAGTTATTAGGATAAAATTTGAGGAAAAGTCAGTAAGAAGCAGAAATTGGTGAGTGAAAATTAATTATAATAGACAAAAAGCAAAAAGAAAGTAGCAAGAAAGTTGGAGGAAAACTTAGAAAATAGTCATTAGGGAACAAAAAAGGTTAAAAAGTGACAAAAAAAAACAAAACAAAAAGTGATTCAAATGGACACAGGGATCAAAGAAAGGCAAAAAATAGTCAAAAATGAACAAATAATGGTCCAAATTTGGTAAATTAAATGCAAGAAGTGACTAAAATGGGCAAAAAGCAACAGAAATTCAAAACAATTGGAGAGCAAAACTTATAGAAAAGTCAGAAAGGAGCAAAAAATTGTCTAAACTTGGTTGATAAAAATGCAAAAAGTTCTTTTCAAATGGGAAAAAAGCAACAATAAAATTCAAGAAAATCTTAAAAATAGTCAAAAAGCAAATATTTTCTAAATTTTGTTGCTCAAAATGCAAGAAGTGATCAAAATGAGCATAAAGCAACAAAAAAAATCAAGAAAATTGGGATTTAACTTACAATTAGTCAAAAAAAGCTAAAAATGGTCAAAATTTGGTTGGCAAACATACAAGAAGTAATTAAATGGGCAAAAAGCAACAATAATATTCAAGAAAATTGAAAAAAAAAACTTAAAAATAGTCCAAAAGAAGCAAAAATGGTCCAAATTTGGTTTATTGGATGCAAAAAGTGGTTAAACGGGAAAAAAAGCAACAAAAAAATTTAAAACAATTGGAGGGAAAAAAAGTAAAGAAAAGTCAGAAAGAAGCAAAAATTGGTCAAACAGGAGCAAAGAAAGTGTGAAATCATATTAAAATGAACACTGGCAAGAAAATTGGGATTTATCTTAAAAAGTAGTCAGAGAAGCAAATATATAAGGGTCCAAATTAGCAAAAAAAACATCAAAAAGTGATTGAAATGAGCAAAATGCAAAGGTACAAAAAATAGTGAAAAGTCTGAGTTTATTTCCTATAATGTGTTTGTATAAAAACACCTAAGACATGGATTTATAATGATCACACAAAATGTGCATTTTTAACATAAAGAAAAATAAAACTAAGATAAAAACCAAGATTTTATCCTCTCCTCCTCCTTTTTCCTCCCTCGTTCTTTCAGCTTCTGGACTCGTGTTCCCGCTGAATCACATTCGTCTTCTGTCACTTCCTGCAGAGAGTTTCATGTAACGCACTCACACGCTTCATCTGACAAAGCTCGCACCAAAACAGAGACAGAGACGACGACTTAATGCACCGCTCCTGAAATCTGCACCGTGAACGGAGGTTGAATAAGTCAAAGATTGGACAAACAGACGGACGAGCGAAAGACGACGCTCAGCAAAAACCTCGATGCTTCCTGCAGCTCGGCCCACGCAGCAGAAATAAAAAAATAAAAAAAAAAAGCTCAATCAATCTTGTGTATTGTTTTTCTGGCAGCAGAAGCGGCGCAGCGATCCAAAACGTGATTTAAAAACTCTCTGGGCTGCAGCGCTTCGATGAGCTTCACTGCTTCACAATCATGTTTTAATGCAGTGGACGTTTTAAACACTGACTTTGTGGTCGTGGTTGTTGTTGTTGCTGGGAACGATCACAAAGATGATTGAGTCTCAAACCGAACACCAGCGAAGGATCAGAACTGACCACATGTCAACATCCAGCTGTTTCTGAGTTTTTCTCCTCGACTGTACTCGATGGAAATAATGAGACATGAGTCATTTCTACCACAATAGTTTGGATGTTTTTTCAAATATGTCAAATGGGATTGTCTTTTAATCAGAGACTGAACAGTGAAAATCTTTGAGGAGCAATTTGTTCCTGATAACTGAGGCCGAGTGTCGCTTACAACCCAATCAGCAGAGGGACGAAAGATGGAGAGACACAGCGATAGTCCACAATTACTGGAGCCGCTGTGGTTAAAATATCTCTGTTTCTCTCCCTGGTGTTTAGTTTAAGTTTTATTTTTCCTCCTTCAAACTCTGCTCTGGCTCCTGTCTCTTTAAGAATTGATGTTAAAGTTTTATTTTTTTCTTGTTTTTAAAGCTCTACACGGCCTTTATGTTGCAGCTCCATCAATGAGGTTCTAGAATGTTCAACATGAAGGTCAGAGAACTTTCTGCCCTTGATGATGTCACAACATTCTGGAATTCACAGAACTCTCTGAGAGTTTTAAATGGAACACTGCAAAAACTAAAATCCCAGCAAGTGTTTAATGTATTATTAATCGTTTAAAGGAAAGAAAAAAAAAGTATTTTTCTAGACTCAATATGAGTCACTTTTACAGTTCCAGTATAAAAATATCTTGTTACAAGTTACTTAAAGACAAAAATTAAGCCTGAATTGCTTGATTGCTACTTTCTGCCCTTGATGATGTCACAACATTCCAAAACTCTAGAAGCTTTCTGCCCTTGATGATGTCACAATATTCCCGATCTCTAGGAGCTTTCCGCCCTTGATGATGTCACAACATTCCGGAACTCCAGGAGCTTTATGCCCTAGATGATGTCACAAACATTCCGGAACTCTAGGAGCTTTCTGCCCTCGATGATGTCACAACTTAAGCAGAACTCTAGGAGCTTTCTGCCCTCGATGATGTCACAACTTTAGCAGAACTCTAGGAGCTTTCTGCCCTTGATGATCTCACAACATTCCGGAACTCCAGGAGCTTTCTGCCCTTGATGATGTCACAACATTCCGGAACTCTCAGAGAACTTTCTGCCCTTGATGATGTCACAACATTCCGGAACTCTAGGAACTTTTTGCCCCTGATGATGTCACAACATTACGGAATTCTAGGAGCTTTCTGCCCTTGATGATGTCACAACATTCCGGAACTCTAGGAGCTTTCCGGGAGTTTTGTTAAAGGAACACTGCAACATTTTCAATATAATAAACTGCCCATGTTGATGTCACAAGGAAGATAAAAACTCTTAACCTTTATAGTCTGGAATAAAAACGTTTACTCTTGAAGTATTTTACCATTATTGTTATTTCAACAACGTCTGTCCATCTTATTCATATTCACATTTTTATAAAGGTAATTGCACTTTAAGTCTTTATTTTGGCCGTCTGGTGCTACCGTAGTATCTTGACATGACCACAGCCCAGAAAAAAACTGTCTGAAACACATTTTTTGAAGCTGCTGTCTCTTTAAGGCTCCCTGCTTGATTAACCCCCTACTTTCTGATTGGCTAGTTGAACCCTCAAAGTTTGATATGGATCCAATTTTTTTTAGTTTTTTCTTTTTTTGAGGGCGAAAAAAGAAATGAAAACAACATTTTAGCGAAACTTATCCTGATTGTATTTTTTTGTTTTTTTGTCTTGTTAATGAAAAATCTTGACTAAAACAGATCAGAGTTTTTTCCTGCTGGTAACACCTGGTTCATGCTGTTCAATAACAAACCCGTCATGTGTGTGTCGTGTGTGTTTCTTCAGCTCCTCCAGGTGTGTTTCATGTCTGAGCCGATCACAGGTACATGTTTAGTGTTTCTCTTAAAACCGATTGTCTAAAGGAACTTTCTGTGCAGAAACTCATGCAGGACCTGCTGCTGCTTCTGCTCCGTGTTTGTTGTCTGAACACTCAGAGAACAGTCTGTACCTGCTGCTCCACATTATTCATCACCTGTTTTAACTGAACGAGCTGTCAGTGCAAACATCACACAGCAAAACTGCCTCAAACTTCACCTGGAACTGCACGAAACCTCACTTTGACACTTTCAAAGCTCCTTAAATATGGAGATGATACTGGGACTGGAAATATCTGCAGTTAAAACAAAGAGATTTCTGCTCATTTAGACTTTGAAACCTTCACTCAGGGTTTAAAAAGACATTTTAACTATAACACCAGTCACTAGAGGCCTATCAGGAGGAGACCTTGGTGTTTGAGGCCCGCTCCGCCAAAGTGTGCACTGCAAAAACTGAAATCTAAGCAAGTCATTATGTCTTATTTTTAGTAAAATTTCTCTCACTATTCTTGATTTGAGCCACATTTACTAGACAAGGTCATAAAAATGTCTCATTTCAAGTTTTTTAAAGATAAAAATGAGGTGTAACTTGCTTGTAACAAGTAAAAAAAATCTGCCAATGGGATAAGATAAAAGATTCTTGTTTTAAGACATCTTTCTAATTTCAAGAAACTTCCCAGGAGAATTCGTCTTATCCCATTGGCAGATTTTTATATAAATATATATATATATATATATTTTGCATCCTGAACAATTTTCCTGGCAGCTGTAGCTGAATTTGTGCTCTTTGGCAAACTGTAAGGGGGGAACTTTGTGGCATTTGTGTAGAAATGTCTTTCTTCAGCCCATTTTTCCTCAAGTGCCTCCTTATTGTGCATCTTGAAACAGCCAGACCACATTCTTTCAGAGAGTCCTGTATTTCAGCTGAAGTTATTTCAAGATTTTATATTCTGGTCTTGAATAAATTACTCAAAGGTCTTTAATTTAAGGGCAGGATTTGTGTATGTTTTTTTTTTATTTTGGCGGGACTTTTCAAGAAAGAGATGTAGAGTGGATACTGTCTACTAAGCTGCTGATATAAATTGTTTTCTGCATCTTAGCTGGACAGTTCTTGACTATGGGTCGCTGTTTAAACTTTTACATACAGTTGTTAACCAAAAGAGCGCTGAGGATCACTTTATGTTTAACAAACCGATAAAAAGTAAACTTGAATAAGTCTCACTGAGTGACACATGTTATGATTTGGTTGTAATACAACAGGATCCTCCAACTATCAAACATATTTGTCATATTTGGTCTAAGTGGCATTAAAAGGGTCCTAAAAAGTCTTTAACTTGACTTGCCAAAACATGCAGGTACCCTGTATGTATATATTTTTTTGCATCCTGAACAATTTTCCTGGCAGTTGTAGCTGAATTTGTGCTGTTTGGCGAATTGTAAGCAGGAAACTTTGTGGCATTTACGTAGAAATGTCTTTCCTCAGACCATTTTTCCTCAAGTGCCTCCTTATTGTGCATCTCGAAACAGCCAGACCACATTCTTTCAGAGAGTCAAAGTTATTTGTGGTTTTTCTTTGCATCCCGAACAATTTTCCTGGCAGTTGTAGCTGAAATTTTTGTGGTTTGGTTCCAACAGAATCCCTCATTTTCCACTTCTTCATTAGAGTTTGAACTCTGCGTATTGGCATCCTCAGTTCCTTGGATATCTTTTTATATCCCTTTCCTGTTTTATACAGTTGGATTAGCTTTTCCTGCAGAAACTTTGACAATTATTTTTCTTTCCTCATGACTCAGAATCCAGAAATGTCGGTGCAGCACTGGATGAAAGATGCAAACAGGAGCTCAGAGACTCACTTTGCACACTCAGCCTCCCCAACAATCTCAAAAAGAACAATTTGATTTTAGTTAAAAACAGAGAACTCTTAAAAGACTTTTAATAAAATGCTTTGGTAAAAAGATATGTTTTTAGGTCCTGTTTTTAAAAACCTCTGGAAATATTCAGAATGGAGCAAAAGAGAAATAAAAGAGTGAACAACAACCAAAATGGATCAAAATCAGTCACAAGATGTCAAAAAAAATGTCACAGGTTGTTGTCATTCTGTAAATAATGTCGATATTTGTTTAAAAAAATGTGTTTGTTTAACAACAAGGTTAGGTAGATTATGTTATATTTGGCTTTTGGTGCGTTTTCCAGTAATAGTAGGTGACATTTATAATCCTGAGGTTTTTAATATAAGAGAAAAAAAACATGAAACAAGCTCATTTACAGGAATTATGTAAATCAGTGGTTCCAAAACTTTTCCAAATCAGGGCCCACTTTTAAAGCTCAAAAATGTTTGAGACCCTCCTCCAACCCAATAAGTTTGGCTGCTATATACATGTTTTTTTTTAGAAAACGTAATAAAAAAAATATAATAAAACCCAAAATGTGATATCTGTTCAATAATGTAACACATGTTAAGCCAAAAGCATAACAACTTTTTGCTCAAAATATGACAACTTGTTACATTCTGGTGCAGTCATTATTAAAATTATATCTATAATTAGGTTGACCATACGTCCTCTTTTAAGAGCCTGTCCGGTCGGGGTTTATAAAATCCTTCAAATGTCCGGGTTTTTGATCTTGCCTGAGCTTGAGCGCGTCACAGACTAGTGTATTTATCATTCACGTTGAGTGGTTTCTTTAGAAACACGCTCTGAGAGGTGGAGTTTGAGCCGAACCCCGGAACATGTATTCATTCATTCACAAATCAGTACAGAGGCTCCACTCTCACTCACTCACTCACTCACTCACTCACTCACTCAGGCTGACAGGCAGGTAGACACACTGCCAGAGAACACTCCAACAGAAAGAAAATGCAGAAACGCAAATGTCATTTCACTGATTACATGCGAAAAAAGTTCCCCTGTTTTCGTCCTGGTCGTGACAAATGGAGGCAGAATGTACAGTCTGCAAAGCTGGAACTTATGTCTCTGTGGCTAATAATGGTTCCAACGATCTGTAAGCCCATATCACCACAACAAAACATTGAAGAATAGGCTACCTCTCTTTTTTCTTTTTGTTTTATATTTTGAGGCATTATTTCTATATTTACGTAATTGATAATTGGGAGGTTATCTTGAAGAATGGTTCTCTACCTCACTTTTCCTAACTAAGGTGTAAGTGTCAGACTTAAGAGAGGTGATTATTTCTTATTTTGTTAAACATCTGAATACTTGTGTTCCTAAAGAACTTGAGTCAATAACTATTAAAGACTAGAACATGCCATATTTGTATGTGACTGATTATATTGTTTAGGAGAATTGCTTCAAACTAATAAATATATTATTTATAAAGCAACTGTTTGTGAGTGTTTTGGCCTATTTCTCAGTATATCCAGGTAAAGTGTTCTTTTCTGGGGAATTCAGAATATTTGTTTAACTGAGTTAGAAGCACAGAAAGCCCCCTGACCCACGCAAAACCCTAAAAACTTATGAACTCGATTAGAAGTGTAGTTGCAGAAAGAAGAAGCGTTAAAGAGAGTAAAGGTGGAAAGTCACAGGTGTTCATCATCATCAGAGACACACAAGTCTGAACGTGACCCTGCAGAGCGTGATGGTGAAAGGTGAGCAGGTTAACACGCTGCCTCCTGTTGCACGGTTACATCATCAGATTTAACACGTGCGCCTCAACAGGATTACGTTGCATCATAAGAGCTTCCTGTCTGTCAGGGAGGCGGCGGCTGCTGCGGCGGCGCTGCTGCGTCAGGGCGTAGCGGCAGAACGTGATGCGTTCCAGCTGCAACTAAAGGTGCTCTGGGAAAAAAAAAAAACTTTGTGGGGGAGTGAGAAGTGAGAGGCATGAGAAATGTGAGGAAAAGGGAGGAAAAGTAGTCCAGCAGATGGAGCGAGGGGTGTAACGTAAACGCACTTTTCTACACGCAAACTCTGAAAACACAAACTTTCTTTCTTAAATCACAATAACGTGATTTAATGAGCTGCGAGTTTTAAAGCCGTCGTTCAAGCCGGGACATGAAAGACAGCTGCGAGGAATGTTTCTGTGACTTTTCCCCGAGTCGGCGTTGAGAAAACACGCAAACGTGACGCCAGCTGAGCGTGTCTCCTCCAATAAAAGCGAGCAGTTTGTCACGCTGACACTTTAAGTGGACTTAATGTTCCTGTTAGTGCTTTCAGATGATCTCAGAAAAAAACCTTCCTCACTGCTGTTAAAAACTCTTCCAGGAGAAATCTGATGTTTTTCCAGCGGATCTGGAACAAAAACTCGCTGTCTCAGGGTTCCACTTGGATCCCCGTTTGGAAAAGTTGCGATCCAGAATCAACCTGAGCGGTGTTATGGTTCACAGTCCGCTTTAATTTTTCTGACAGACCTTAAAGCGAAGCGAACGACCTCGGGGAGGCTTCGCACACCTCGGAGAGTGTGAATTTATTTTCCACACGGGTCTGTTCTTTCCAGAAAAACGCACAGAGCAGCCATTCACGGGACGCCGCGTCCGGTCGTGTTAAACAAAGTCTCAGCGGACGGTGAGCCGCAGAGGTCAGGGGGTCAGGCAGAAAAAAGACGCTCATCTGAACAAACTCTGTCACTGTGTTTCCATAAAACTTATTTTTAATTTCATGACGAAGCATCACGCTGGAAAAACTGCACAAATCCAATGAAACTTCCTGATTTCCACTCAGAAATAAAATCTCTCTGAGGCTGTTTTTGGTCTTTGTTTGTTGCATCAACTGTTCATGAATACGACGATATATAAACTGAAATCCAAGCAAGTCTGATTTTTTGAACAAATTGTCTCTGACAAGTCCCAAAAAATCTTAAATTTCAAAATATTAAAAGACAAAAATGAACCCATTGATTTCTAACCTTCATAAGGCATCATTTTAATTTCAAGAAATGCAAATCAGGCGTCATTTTTGTTTTTTAATATCTTGAATTAAAAATATTTTTCAGGACTTTTCCAGTGAATGTGACTCATATTTACTCATTGACTGTGATCATGGTTTTCATGATCTCAGAATTAAAACCCTTAATCTCAAAACAACACACTTGATCTCATAATAAAAGCCTTCATCTCAAAGTTCCGTCCTTGATCTCAAAGCTCTGCCTTCATCATCTCAAAATTCTGCCCTTGATCCCAAAAATCTGCCCTTCATCTCAGAATTCTGCCTTAATCTCAAAGTTCCTTCCTTGATCTGAAAATTCTGCCTTTGATCTCAAAATTCTGCCTTAATCTCAAAATTCTGCCTTAATCTCAAAATTCTGCCCTTCATCTCAAAATTCTGCCTTAATCTCAAAATTCTGCCTTAATCTCAAAATTCTGCCCTTCATCTCAAAATTCTGCCTTAATCTCAAAATTCTGCCTTAATCTCAAAATTCTGCCCTTCATCTCAAAATTCTGCCCTTCATCTCAAAATTCTGCCTTAATCTCAAAATTCTGCCTTAATCTCAAAATTCTGCCTTAATCTCAAAATTCTGCCTTAATCTCAAAATTCTGCCCTTCATCTCAAAATTCTGCCCTTGATCTCAAAATTCCATCTTTGATCTCAAAATTCTGCCTTCATCTCAAATTACTTCCCTTACTCTCAAATTCTGCCTTCATCTCAAATTACTTCCCTTACTCTCAAATTACTTCCCTTCATCTCAAATTAATTCCCGTAATCTCAGAATTCTGGCCTTCATCTCAAAATTCTGCCTTCATTTCAGAATTCTGACCTTCATCTCAAAATTCTGCCTTCATCTCAGAATTCTGACCTTCATCTCAAAATTCTGCCTTCATCTCAAAATTCCATCCTTGATCTGAAAATTCTGCCTTAATCTCAAAATTCCGCCGTTGATCTCAAACTACTTCCCTTAATCTCAAAATTCTGCCTTAATCTCAAAGCTCTGCCTTCATCTCAAAATTCTGCCCTTCATCTCAAATTACTTCCCTTCATCTAAAAATTCTGCCTGCATCTCAAAATTCTTCATAATCTCAAATTACTTCCCTTCATCTCTAAATTCTGCCCTTCATCTCAGAATTCTGCCCTTCATCTCAAAGTCTGCCCTTCATCTCAAAATTCTGCCTTAATCTCAAAACTCTGCCCTCATATTAAAATTCTGCCCTTAATCTCAAATTACTTCCCTTCATCTCAAAATTCTGCCTTAATCTCAAAACTCTGCCTTCATCTCAAAACTCTGCCCTTCATCTCAAAAGTCTGCCCTTCATCTCAAAATTCTGCATTAATCTCAAAACTCTGCCCTCATATTAAAATTCTGCCCTTAATCTAAAATTTTTGCCTTTCATCTCAGAATTCTGCTTTCATCTCAAAATTCTGCCCTTCATCTCAAATTACTTCCCTTCATCTCAAAATTTTGCCTTTCATCTCTAAATTCCGTCTTTGATTTCAAAATTCCGCCCTTGATCTCAAAATTCCGCCTTTGATCTCAAAATTCTGCCTTTGATCTCAAAATTCCGCCTTTGATCTCAAAATTCTGACTTAGATCTCAGAATTCTGCCCTTCATCTTAGAATTCCAGAACCCCAGCTGATTGGTTGATACCCTTCAGACTATAAACGCCCCCCCCCACCCCCTTTGAGTGCGTTTTTTTTTTTCATTCCTGAGAACAGACGTCAGATTTGTTTGGACCAAAGAGCAGGAAAGGATGACAACCTTGACCTAATCCCAACCTAATTAAATCAGCCGTGTTTGATTAGATAATCACCTGATTAAGATAATCTGATCAGGTTAGCGTGTCTCTGTGCTGCTCTGTGTTCGCTACGACATGAGGAAACCTTGAGGAGATGGACTGCTTTAACTTTAAAAGACCTGTAATAAAATAGATAACCCTAATTAAATAACAACAATGACATAGACAGGTAAACATAAACTTCTTCCTTTTATACTTGACTGTTTCACCTCCCTTTGAAAAAACATCAACACTAGAACTTCACATGTGACCGTGCCCTAACATGTCAGCTGTTTTTACGAGGTGATAAATGTCGGCACACTGTGTCAAAGTGGTTTTCTTGTGGTTCCACTGATGCTAATATGATAGGGCGAGGTCCAATACTCGACCAAACAGAAGCTAAAAGTCTCCTCAGATTCCAAATCTAAAATATTCAAGACTCTGAAATGGAAATTATAGTAAAGTTTTACATCATTACTTTATTTTTCATACATGTTGATTTTCTTAATCTTGACTTTTTTATATCTTATATTATATATCGACTTTCTGGCATAAAAAAGATGGTAAAGACTCCATTTCCCATAAGCCCTTGCTCCCCACTGTTGTGATGAACCCATTTTGTTTTGGCGAAATCAATTGTTAGCAGATGAGGTGATGTATTAATCAAAAGTTACGTGGTGTTGTAGTTTAAAACGTGATAACAAGTAGTTTATTAGTCAACTGTCTCTTTAAGGCCCCCGGCTCCACAAACCCCCTTCTCTCTGATTGGCCAAGCCTATGGAAGCTGACCTTGGTGTTTGAGGCCCTATTAATTTCCTGAATCTGAAATGCTTTGTTTTCACTGCTGTCTCTTTAAGGCTTCCTCTTCTCTCTGATTGGCCTGACCTCTAGAGGGCGGAGCTATAGGCAAACCTTGGTGTTTGAGGCCCCTTTAATGTGTCATGAACCAGTTAGGACATCTTTATGTGATGATGTCATCATCCCAGCAAGTCTTTGAAATGCTCTCTCTGAAAGGCTAAAACAAGAGCTAAAGGCTAAAACATAAGCTAAAGGCTAAAACAGAAGGTAAAGGCTAAAACATGAGCTAAAGGCTAAAACACCAGCTAATGGCTGAAACAGAAGCTAAAGGTAAAAATATAGCTAAAGGCTAAAAGAGAAGCTAAAGGCTAATACATCAGCTAACGGCTGAAACAGGAGCTAAAGGCTAAAACACGGGGTAAATGCAAAAACATGAGCTAAAGGCTAAAACAGGAGCTAAAGGCTAAAACAGGAGCTAAAGGCTAAAACAGGGGCTAAAGGCTTGAACACAGGGTAGAGGCTAAATTCCTGGATAAAGGCTAAAACATTGGAGGATAAAACACAAGCTAAAGGCAAAAACAGGAGCAAGAGGCAAAAAACAGTGGCTATAAGCTAAGACAAGAGCTAAAGGCTAAAAGAGAAGCCAAAGGCTAAAACACCAGCTAATGGCTGAAACAGAAGCTAAAGGAAATAATATGAGCTAAAGGCTAAAACACAAGCTAAAGGCTAAAATGAGAACTGAAGGCTAAAACACAGGCTAATGGCTAAAACAAGAGTTAAAGGCTAGAAGAGGAGCTAAAGGCTAAAACATGAGCTAAAGGCTAAAACAGAAGCTAAAGGCTAAAACATGAGCTAAAGGCTAAAACAGAAGCTAAAGGCTAAAACATGAACTAAAGGCTAAAAGAGAAGCTAAAGGCTAAAATGTGAACTGAAGGCTAAAACTAGTGCTAAAGGCTAAAACAAGAGCTAAAGGAGAAAACATGAGCTTAAGGCTTAAACAGGAGCTAAAGGCTAAAACACACAGTCCTGGCTAAAACAGGAGCTGAAAGGCTAAAGAAAGTGCTAAAGGCTAAAACAGAAGCTAAAGGCTAAAGAAAGTGCTAAAGGCTAAAACAGAAGCTAAAGGTTCAAATACAGGGTAGCGGCTAAAACACTGGCAACAGGCTAAAAAGTCTTTGATCTATTTTGAGAACAGGCCAAGATTACTTGGATGACTGGAATTTCCCCCTGTGGGACTAATAAAGGTTTATCTTATCTTATTATCTTTCATTTCTACCTTTTATCAGTATTTTTATTATCAAAAAAGCAGAATACCCCCTCTTTAAACAAGCTTTTTGGAAGTAGAGCTAGACTCTGACCTCCGGGCTCTTTCCTGGCACAGTTTGCTGACAGAAAGAAGAGGACGAGGAAAACGAGGAGGGAGGTGTGACATTTCACAGCCTGACATTTCCAGAAGCGACCCACTGTTCTCGGAGCCTCCGCCCTCTCTAACATTTCTCTCTGAAAAACAGCTGCAGCTTCCAGACCTTTCTCTCCTTTTTAATGAAGACGTCCACAGCAACTGGCCCGTTATCTGGACTCTGGTTTGTTTACCTCTCGCCCCACGCGGTGCGACCGTGCGGGCTGGTGAAGGTCAGCTCGCCATGGGGGGGGGCGGGGCATTAAAGGAGAAGAGGTCACCTGCTGAGTCTGACCTCTTCATAACAACACAAATATGGTTCCTCTGGTTTGTTTCTGTCAGGAATCTAAAAACTGACCATCAGAAGAGCTGAAGAAAGATAAACAGGAGAGAGATACAGCACAGGACAAAGGCTAAAACACAGGCTAACGGCTAAAACAGAAGCTAAAGGCTAAAACAGAAGCTAAAGGCTAAAACAAGAGGCAAAGGCTAAAACAGGAGCTAAAGGCTAAAACAGAAGCTAACGGCTAAAACAGGAGCTAAAGGCTAAAATGAGAACTGAAGGCTCAAACATGAGCTAAAGGTTAAAACAGAAGATTAATGCTAAAATAGAAGCTAAAGGCTAAAACAAGAGCTAAAGGCTAAAAAAGAAGCTTAAGGCTAAAAAAAAGGAGAACTGAAGGAAAAAATACGAGCTAAAGGCTAAAAGAGAAGCTGAAGGCTAAAACATGAGCTAAAGGCTAAAACAGAAGCTTAAGGCTAAAAAAAGGAGCTGAAGGAAAAAATATGAGCTTAAGGCTAAAAGAGAAGCTGAAGGCTAAAACACAGGCTAATGGCTAAAACAAGAGCTAAAGGCTGAAACAGGAGCATACGGCTAAAATGAAAACTGAAGGCTAAATCATGAGCTTAAGGCTAAAACAGAAGCTTAAGGCTAAAACAGAAGCTAAAGGCTGAAACACAACTCAATGGCTAAAACACACGATACTTGCTAAAACAGGAGCTAAAGGCTAAAGAAAGTGCTAAAGGCTGAAACAGAAGCTAAAGGCTCAAATACAGGGTAGAGGTAGAGATACTAGCTGAATTCTAAAATACACGTGAAAGGCTAAAACAAAAGCTACAGGCTAAAACAGAAGTTAAAGGCTATAAAAGAAGCTAGTGGCTAAAACAAGAGCGAAAGGCTAAAATACGACCTAAAAGCTAAAACAGAAGCTAATGGCTAAAACACCAGATCCAGGCTAAAACAAAAGCTTAACGTTAAAAAGAAGAGTCGGAGCCTAAAACACAGGGATGAGGCCAAAACAGCCTCTATAGGCCTCCAGAGGTCTGGCCAACCAAAATGAAGGGGAAGTCTTAAAGAGACAGCAGCTTATAGAAAATGTAGCTCAAATAGGGGTTTACATTGACACCAGGCTGAGAAAAATAGACCCTCTTTTTAAAGCTTTAAATCATGTAAAGATACTCTGGGGGCACCAGAGTGACAAAATAAAACATTATAAAAAATCACAATACCCCTCTTTAATCCGTCGAAATCAAAGCCGTAAATGAGGGTAAGCTTTACTGGAAGTTTTGACCTGTGAGTGAGAAAATTAAAGATTTTTTTAATGTGAAGACGCAAAAGGGCAAGAGAGGGATGAAAATAAGCTTTTATAAAAAAGAACAATACCCCTCTTTAATATTTTTCATTATTTCCCAGTGAACTCTGATGGCACTAACGCTGAGACGCTGGGTCCATTAGCATTTAGATCAGTCTCTGCAGGGACGAGAAGAACAAAGAGTCGAGGAGTTAAACGGCTTTTCATCCGCTCGCTCTGCCTCAGCGATAAAGCTCATTAAACGTCCGACTCTCATCCAGCAGCACAAAGACGACAGCACAGACCTCTTTGTCTGTGAGCACGTGTCAGGTGTGTGTGTGTGTGTGTGTGTGTGTGTGTGTGTGTGTGTGTGGGGTGAGTCAGGAGGCAGCTGGATACAGAAACACCTGAGGCCGTCTACCTGTCTGGACTCAGTGCCAGAGAAAATCACATCTGGGGTTTTATTCAGAAAGTGAAGCTCAGGAATCAACATTAGTTCAAACACATTAGCTCATGTTTTAGCCTTTAGCTCCTGTTTTATCCTTTAGCTCCTGATTTAGCCTTAAGTTCATGATTTAGCCTTTAGCTCCTGTTTTATCCTTTAGCTCCTGTTTTATCCTTTAGCTCCTGTTTTATCCTTTAGCTCATGTTTTATCCTTTAGCTCCTGTTTTATCCTTTAGCTCATGTTTTAGCCTTTAGCTCCTGTTTTATCCTTTAGCTCCTGTTTTATCCTTTAGCTCCTGTTTTATCCTTTAGCTCATGTTTTAGCCTTTAGCTCCTGTTTTATCCTTTAGCTCATGTTTTAGCCTTTAGCTCCTGTTTTATCCTTTAGCTCCTGTTTTATCCTTTAGCTCCTGTTTTATCCTTTAGCTCATGTTTTAGCCTTTAGCTCCTGTTCAAACCTTTAGCTCCTGTTTTAGCCTTTAGCCCCTGTTTTAGCCTTCAGCACCTTTTAAACCCTGTAGCTTGTGTTTTAGCTTTTAGCTCCAGTTTCAGCCTTAAACTCATCTTTTAGCCTTTAGCCCCTGTTTTAGCCTTAAGCCCCTGTTTTAGCCTTTAGCTCCTGTTTTAGCCTTTAGCCCCTGTTTTAGAATTTAGCCCCTGTTTTAGCCTTTAGCTCCTGTTTTAGCCTTTAACTCCTGTTTAAGCCTTTAGCTCCTGTTTTAGGCTTTAGCTCCTGTTAAAGCCTTTAGCTCCTGTTTTAGCTTTTAGCTCCTGTTTTAGCCTTTAGCTTATGTTTTAGCCTTCAGCTCCTGTTTTAGCCTTTAGCTCCTGTTTTAGCCTTTAGCTCATGATTTAGCCTTTAGCTCCTGTTTAAGCCTTTAGCCCCTTTTTCACCCAGTAGCTCCTGTTTTAGCCTTTAGCTTCTTTCCTCTGTACTTTTTGGGTCAAAGGTGGGCCCCAACATTTTTGAGACTTAAAAATGGGCCCTGAGTTGGAAAAGGTTGGGAATCACTGGTCTATTGTATATTTACGTTCAGCTGAAAGTTTCTCACTCTTTAAACTTTAACAGGTAATAGAGACAGCAACAAAAACTTTTAAAACTTTGTTACACTTCCTGCCAAGATTAGAATGAAAGTCTGTGTTTGATTTAGTCGAACTGCACCTGAACATGAACATACGACGGCTCCACATGTTTTAATCATCATCAGGACGTTACGTAAGAGTTTCTGGCTCTGGTTCTGATGAACAACAACCTTTCAGAAAAAGCTCCTGTTCCCACTGGAATCCATCCACTTGATTTTTCATGGCAACTTATTCCCTCCCCCTCTCTCTACGGAAACCCCGCGAGGGTCCCGCTGAGGTTTGGCGGCCGTGTTCGCGCGGTTAACCGAGCGCCCTCGGGTTTCAGTCCCGGCTCGGTCTGTCAGTCAGGGATCGGTGACGCTGGAAACTAACGAGGTGGGTTTGAAAAGTCTGCAGGACGGTGCAGGAGGAACCGAACAACCCAAACATCTCTGCGATGACTCAGGAGGAAGAGACGGAAAAAATGAGGAAAGAGAAGGAGCGGGACGGAGGTCAGAAGGAGGCGAGCCAGCCCAACACCGGAGAGCAAAAGCAGAACACAAACACAGCGGTTATTAGCATAAACTGAAACAGTATCAGCCTAAAAACACACACACACACGAGTCCAAGGACGTCGCTGAGAATCCTGGTCTGCTGGGATCACAGGAGAATAAACGCTGACTCGCCCGAGGGGACAGTCAGAATGAAACTATTTAACATCAGAAATTATTCCAACTATAAAGCTGCAGCGACACGTTCTCTGCAAACTTTTTTTTTTTATATCTATCTGCAGCGTGCACATGTATGGAGGAAAAAAAGGGTCTTTAACAATAGAAGATGCAATTCATGAGGTTGAAAAAATCTCTATTTGTGGCGACTAAAATGTAAAATTTTCAAGGTTTCTTTCTTGTTTTTTGACGGTAAATTAAACCTTACTGTGATTTGTTTATACAAAGACACTTATCATGACTATTCTGTCCCACTGGAGCTTCCGTAGTCATGAAAATCTCTCTATTTCTCTCCCTGGTGTTAAGTTAAAGTCTAATTTCCTCCTTCAAACTCTGCTCTGGCTCCTGTCTCTTTAAGAATTGATGTTAAAGTTTCTTTTTTTTTTCTAGTTTTTAAAGCTCTACACGGCCTTTATGTTGCAGCTCCATCAATGAGGTTCTAGAATGTTCAACATGAAGGTCAGAGAACTTTCTGTGCCCTTGATGATGTCACAACATTCCGGAACTCTTTCATCTCGCTGAGTTGTTTTTAAAAGGAACTTAAGACCCTTGCCTTAATCTTTTTTTTATACATATATATCTGGATTAAAAGATTTCAGCTTTTTACTGTTTTATCATCATCATTGTTTTGCACACTTTTTTTTATTTAATCTTATTTGAATTTAAGCTAATAATTCTTTGTAGTCTTTATTCAATTCCTCTGGTCCCTCAGTAATATAGTTACATTGTTTAAAGTAAATTAAAATAATCACTTTTTCTTTCCCTGATGTTTTAGAAAACCTTCTTTTTCAGCGTCTGTCTGGGAAAATTTATTTGAGCTGCTGTCTCTTTAAGACTCCCCGCTCCTAAAACCCCCTTGCTTCTGATTGGCCAGCCCTCAGGTGTGGGCAGACCTTGGTGTTTAAGGCCAGGAAATCCTTATGTGATGACCTCATCATTTCAGATCTCATTAAAAACCTGTTTCTTGTACAAATGTGTTATCCACTTTTGAATTTCTTTGCTTTTCTTATATCTTTCCATGTTTTTATAGCTTAGATCTTAACTTCTTTAGATTTTATCTTGTATTTTCATTGTATGTGCAAATGTAATTGGTAATAAAATCCGATTCTGAATCTGAACATCTTGTTTACAGACAAATTCAGGGATTTCTACACTTCACTTTAATGGTGTAGCTTTGCTGCTAACATGAGCAAACATTCATTCAGCGCCTCGCAAAACAAAAAGATGAATGAAAACCAATTATTTAGTCCACTTTTTCACAACATGAAGGTCAGAGAACTTTCTGCCCCTTGATGATGTCACAACATTCCGGAACTCAGAGAACTTTCTGCCCTTGATGATGTCACAACATTCCGGAACTCAGAGAACTTTCTGCCCTTGATGATGTCACAACATGAAGGTCAGAGAAACTTGACTTTCTATCAAAGAAAATTATCTTTTAATCTCAATATGACCTTTATTTTCCAAAATTTCAACTTTAAATCTTCAAAGTTTTAACCATTAAATCAAATATTAACTTTTATCTTATAAAAATTTTATTTTATTAATTTAAAAAATTTGGACTATTATATCAAAATATTGACTTTTTAAGGCAAAACTGTTCATAAATACATTTGGAAACAATTCTTATCTTCAGTTTTCATCCTCGCATTAGAGTAATAACTTTTGATGTTTCAATGGTTTCATGTAATTTTCTGTCAAGTTTGTAAATGTTGCTGTTAGATCTTTTTCTACAATCGTTCAGCCTTAATCCACTTTTTCACTTTTCATCATCTTTCCCTTTCACCCAAACAAAGCTGCTGCTGTTTCCTTCCCTGACTTTGATCGCTGTCGCAGAAACAAGAATCATAAAAGTATTCATCTAAAAATCCGGCATTTCCTCAAAAACAGGACGTCCTGATCATGTTCCCCTGATCCCAGACTGCGGCTTTTAATAGCGACTATCTCCTGCTCCAGAGTGTGATCCAATATTTTGATTTCCTATAAAACACACA
The DNA here is from genome assembly GCA_008086565.1 of Thalassoma bifasciatum. NCBI lineage: Eukaryota > Metazoa > Chordata > Actinopteri > Labriformes > Labridae > Thalassoma > Thalassoma bifasciatum. Next base: position 194,260 of record RPOG01000306.1, read on the forward strand.
CACACACACTCACACACACATGGGGAAGATAATGTCATTAAATTCCCGCAGACAATCCAGATTAAGCTTCTGCAGCTTTGCCAAAACCTTCACCTGAGTCCTGGGACGGACGCCAACTCTGTGTAATCCTTCTGAGGCTATTGTTTCATGTGTGCGTGTGTGTGTGTGTGTGTGTGTGTGTGTGTTTTTGAGCTTTGTTTAATCTTTCTGAGAAGCAACAACAGTCAAGAGTCTGAAAACCAAAAAAAAAAAAGATCTGCGGCGTAATTAACCGACGTCATGATCAACGCTTTTGCCGACGATGTAGTTCTTTCTCTTTGTGCCGACAGCTTCTTTGATACGAACGAACTTTTCATGAGCTCATTTCACTTTAATCAATAAACTGATTTACTGATTCTGTGAAGAGCAGCCAGTTTTTTTATTCCTCCGCCCTCGTAAACGTTTACAACCTCTGCAGTAAAACAGGAGACGTGACGGGGAAAACACACCAGCGAGTATTGTGCAGTAAATTAAACAACCGCCTCGATTGTTTTCTCTTTTAATGTGCATTAAAACATTTATAAAGAGATATAGTTGTGATTTTTCTGTCAGATATTGGGATTACAATTCGGTTTCACCATTTTCTTCCAATCAAGCTTCAGTGAACATATTTAAGTCAAAATACCTTGGATTAGAAAAGTTAAGCTGTGACTCACTCAGGCCATTTTTAAGATATTTTTTCAATATTTTTAGCCTAAAAAGGTCAAAGGTTTTAGACTAAGACAATATTTTGAGAAAGTCGAGTCAAAATTTAAAAAAAAAGTCATTTTCTTAGACTTTAGAAGTCAAAGTTTTTAGATAAAGACAATATTAAGACAATTTTTGGTCTAAATTTTGAGGGAAAAAAGTCATTGTTTAGCCTAAAAAGTCAAAGTTTTTAGACAAAGACAATATTTTGAGAAATTTAGTTGAAACTTTGAGGAAGAAGTCAATATTATAGGACTAAAAAAGTCAAAGTTTCTAGATAAAGTCAAAAATTTAAGAAATAAGAGTCGAAATGTTGAGGGAAAAAGCCATTTTTTAGCCTAAAAAGTCAAAGTTTTTAGATTAAGACAATGTTTTAAAAAGTTTGACAAATGACAAAAAGAGGGTCTAAAAACGTATTTTTTAAAAAGTTCTTTGAAAATGGATAAAAACATATTTCTGAGAGAAGAATTATGTTTTCCAACAGATTGCAGTGGTTGACCAACATTTCAAAGTTTTTAGGTTCATTATTTTTTAGTATTTTTAATTTGAGCACCCAAAAATGTCAGGTGGTGCAACCAAATATATGAAAATATATTTATATGTTCCTGTTATTTTTTCTGTGTGAAATTATTGGCAAGTATCTCTCAAGTGTCTGTAGTGACTCATACATTTTCATTTTGTGTGTTTCATTTCTTTTATTTGTGAATAAGATAAATAATTTGATGTTAAAATAACATTTCACATTATTACATTGGTTGTTCCACCTGACATGGAAATTGTTNAAAGTTTTTTACATTTCTCAACAGCTTTAAAATTCTTTTTATTTGCAAAGAATTTTTTATTTAAAAAGGTTGAAGCATAAAATAATGCCACTGTATTTTTAATTTCCATTTACAATAACTGACATTCAATTTTTAGAGTTTAATTACTGTGGATACTTGTCAGGACGGTTGCACCACCTGACATTTTGGGGGTTTGAGGAACCAAAACACAAAAAAACATGTTATATTTTAATAGTTTAAAGATGTGTTCAAATAACACAGGTTTCATAGAATAAAGAAATACATGTGACCCTGAGCCTAAAAAGTGAAAGTCTAGGGTAAAAAAAACATCATTATGAGAAAAAGTGTTTTAAATAAATCAGGGTCAGAGAATTTCAGCTGAGACTCGCATAAAGGTTGTGTGTCAACAAACTGAAGATTTTCTCTGAGTCACTGTTTGATCAGCGTCTGTGTTTATATTCGGGTTTATTTTGTTTTGCTGCAGCGGTTTGATGGACGTGTGGGTAAAAAGGTAATTAGAGTTCACCTGGATGACAGCTAAAATAAGATCACAAATCACAGCAGGAGAGTTTTAAATCTGTGGATTAAAGAAAACATGAAGAGGCAAAGGTGTGGTTAGAAAGTTACAGGCGTTTTCTGTTACGTCTCAGTTCCCATGAGTCATTGCTGCTCCACCTGTCATCACTCAAACGCTTCAGTCACAGATCGTGTCAGTTCAGGCGTGTTAAAAAAAAAAGAAAAAACTCTGAACCATCACTCTCTGTCCGACTCTTTCCTGCTCGCGTGTTTAATTCCCCCGGGATGAAACTGATATCTGAGCTCGGATGCTTTAATCCCGGGCGTGTCCCTGCGGCGAGGGCGTGCGTCTGTGGTGTAATCACAAGTTTCAGTCACATCTGCCTCTGCTGGGAAAAAAAAAACCCCACAATAATCACAAAGCTGGGGAGTGTTTGCAGAGGAGGAAATGTTTTTAAAGCAGCGAGTGTGAAGAAAAAATAATCTGAAGTTTGTGGTTTCATCTAAAATCAGATTACAGAGACTTTATTCAACAAAAACATAAAAATCTGCAACTTTAATCTGTGAGCGTCAGCGTTTTTGTGCAGAAACATCTGTTTAATCTGCAGGTGAAAACCACAGTGTGACATTTAACAGCTGCAGGATGTTTTTCATCAGTTTAAAACCAACACTTAGAGAAATAATCCCACTTTCATGATGTTTCTAACTATGCAAGTGGAGAAAAGAGGCAAAAACAGCAAAGAGGAGAAATAAAACTTAGTTTAAGGTGGTAAAAGTTGTCCAAAAAGCAACAAAAATTGGCATTTAAATAGGGATAAAACCTGGAAATACTCAAAAAAGTAGCAAAAAATGGTCCAAAGGTGGCAAAAAAAAGTGAATAGTGTCAAATTAGGGGCAAAAATAACAAAATAATAACAAGAAATAGTTTGGAAGAAACTTTAGAAATCAAAAAGTAGCAAAAAATGGTATAAAAAAGGGGGTAAAAAGGCCAAAGTCAACAAAAGTGGCAAGAAAGTTGGGGTTAAACTTTGAAAATGGTCAATTTTTCGCCAAAATGGGCAAAAAGGAGTAAATAGTGTCAAAAAGTTGGCAAAAACAACAAATTGGCCAGAAAATAAAAACTATCTTTATAAAAGAAACTATACAAGTGGAGAAAAGAGGCAAAAAACAGCAAAAGAGGAGAAATAAAACTTAGCTAGAGGTCGTACAAATTGCCAAAAAAAGCAACAAAAATTGGTATTTAAGTTGGGATAAAACCTGGAAATTTTAGAGGAAACTTCTAAAAATTCACAACAATTCACAAAGTAGTGATAATGGTGGGAAAAGTGATTTTAAAAAAATGGTAAAAAATTGTAAAAATGGCCAAAACCAACAAAAATGGTGAGAAAGTTGGAATTAAACTTGGACAATAGTCAGTTTGATGCAAAAACAGTGGCAATAAAAGATCAAAAATTGTCAAAAATTCATAAAAACAACAAAAAAATGGGAGTGAACTTAGTAAATAGTGAGAAGGTATCAAAACAATTATCTAAAAATGGCAAAAAAGAAGTGAAAAGTGACTAAAATGGACAATAAGCAACAAAAATTAGCAAGGACATTTTTGGAGGAAACGAAAAACAGTGAAAAGTGGTAAAAAATGGCCATAGTCAACAACAATGACAAGAAGGTTGGGATTAGACTTGGAAAATAATCATTTTGTTGAAAAAAATGGTTCAAAAGTGGTAAAAAAAAAAGAATGGAAAGTACTTAAAATGGGCAAAAACTGGGAAGAAAATTTGGAGGACACTTTAAAAAATACAGAAAGTAGCAAAAATGGTAAATAAAATAAATAAAAGTGACAGTAAAACAGCAAAAAGTAGTAAAAATGGCAAGAAAATTGGGGTTAAACTTCGAAAATATTTAGTATGTTGCACAAAATGGTTAAAAAGTGTCCAAAAAATGGGCAAAAACAACAAAAATTAATAATAGTAATAAAAAATGTTCCAAAAGTGAAAACTGTTCAGCTCTACAACATGGAACACATTTCCTCTTCTTTCATTCTGGATTTTTGTACAACAAACAAAACAGTTGATACTCAGAAATTAAAAGTATAATCGATGTTATTATCCGGCGCCGTAAACATGTTTAAGCTCCCAGATGAAGTCGGTTTTAGTCGAGCGAGTGTGTGAAGTTTAATGTTGACTCCAGGGCTGCAGATAAAAACCAGACCAGCTGATTTTAAAAAAAAAAAGGTCAACAACAGACAGAGAGCGCTGGAGGTGTTTTGACTACAGCACAGCTGGTGCCTCAATCATAGCGTTAAATATAGAAACTATGAATTATATCCAACAAGAGCGACCAGCACTGTCACATTAGGTGAAATCATGACAACAACAATGTGTGGAGCTTTAAAAAAATATCCTAAAAAACTCGTCACCAAAGCAGAAAACCACTTTAAAGTGAATTAATAAGTAATTTCAGATATTTTCATTGCAGCTCTTGACCCTTCAGGCTCAATTAGAAACAGAGATGCATGTATTCAGAGAGTTTTCCTGGATGAAAGCCCACAGATTTTTCAACAATGAGGCTTTTCTTTCATGAAATCAGTGAAACTGGGATCATCCGTGGGCGAAGGAGACACTTTCAGCCGACTCACGTCTAAAAAAACAACAACAGGGTAATAAAAGTTGGAATAAGCTTACATGGGGAGGGAAATAGAATTTAAGAAAGACACTTTCGCTTCTCAGCGGCGGTGAAATGAGGTCAACCAATCAGGAGCCAGAGCCCAAATATGCTCTGTTTGGCAGGTGTGTGGTACTCACCTGACTTCCTGTACTGAGAGATTTTAAGAGCTGTGTGTAACTCAGCTCCTGTTTCATGTCTCAGTGATCTCAGTGTTTACACACAAACTGTGTCAACACAAGCGGCGTGTGTGTGTGTGTGTTGAAGGGGGGTAGGTGTGTGTCGTGTGTTTGCGTGGCGTGTTTGTAGAGGTCAGCGCGGCCGTCCCTCCCCGTCCTGATTGGGGGTTATTAACCTTTGGGCAGCGGCCAACCAAGGAGCTTCCAACAAAACATCCTGCTTCCTCCAGGAAGCACAAAAACACAAAAACACCAGCGGAGACTCGGACAATCAAAAAACTCCAGCCCCTGAGGAGACGCTCACCTCTTCCCTTACCTTTGTTTCTGTGATTACACTCATTGTCTGGATGATTATTTTTATTGCCTTTTTGTTTTTTAAAGAGAGACTTTAAACATGACAAAAACAAATGCGGGGTGAAATGCTCCTTTAAAGACGCTGTGTTCTACTTTCCCACGTTTCAAACACGGATAAAGGGCTGAAAGGTTTATCGTTTTCTGATCGAAATTGCAATTTCAGACATGATGATCTTGTTTATTTTTTACATTATTTTGAAAAGTTGAGAGTCAAAGATGTTTTTTTTTTTGTTATGACCAAAAATATGGTTAAGAAGTCCAGTTTATAAATAACAAGAATTGTATTTAAAGTCCAGACTCAGTGGAGGTGTTAGATTCAGGGTTTTGAGCAAAGTCAAAAATCGTCTAATATCAACATATTTGCAATATTTCCGACATAATTCCCACTTTTTATCTCAAAAATTTTCACAACTTTTTAAGGTTTCATTTAAAAAAAATCTGGCTCTTTATCTAAGACTATTCTTTATCTAAATTTTTTTACCTTTAATGTGAAATTTCACACTTTTTTTGGCATAATGTTATTGTGAGAGGTCCGGGTTCATATCCCGGACGAGCCCCCATTTTTACGCCCCAATTAAAAGTGGCCCTATGGGGCTAACAACAATCCACAAAAGATTCACGTAAAACATACCGAAACACACTTTAAACAATACAACTTTTTATTGCCTTTTTGTTTTTTAAAGAGAGGCTTTCAACGTGACAAAAACAAATGCGGGGTGAAATACTCCTTTAAAGACGCTGTGTTCCATTTTCCCACGTTTTAAACACGGATAAACTTAACATCCCTGAATCCACTTTGATTAGATTTTTGAATAAATCTTGCTAAAATAAGAATGACATCAACTAGGGCTGAAAGGTTTATCGTTTTCTGATCGAAATCTCAATTTCAGACATGATGATCATGGGGTTTTTTTTTACATTATTTTGAAAAGTTGAGTCAAAGATGATTTTTTTTTTTTTGTTCTTCTGTTGTTATGACCAAAATATGGTTAAGAAGTCCAGTTTATAAATAACAAGAATTGTATTTAAAGTCCAGACTCAGTGGAGGTGTTAGATTCAGGGTTTTGAGCAAAGTCAAATATCGTCTAATATCAACATATTTGCAATATTTCCGACATAATTCCCACTTTTTATCTCAAAAATTTTCAAAACTTTTTAAGGTTTCATTTTAAAAAAATCTGTCTCTTTATCTAAGACTATTCTTTATCTAAATTTTTTTACCTTTAATGTGAAATTTCACACTTTTTTGGCATAATGTTACTGTGGGAGGTCCTGGGTTCATATCCCGGACGAGCCCCCATTTGTTACGCCCCCAATTAAAAGTGGCCCTATGGGGCTAACAACAATCCACAAAAGATTTACGTAAAACAAGCTAGAAACAATTCTTACCTTCAGTTTTCGTTCTTGCATGAGAGTAATGTCGATGATTTGATTGTTTGATGTAATTTTCTGTCAAGTCTGTAAATTTTTCTGAAAACTTCACTGAAGCTTGATCTGAAGAAAATCGTGAATCGAATTGAAATCTCAATATCTGCCAGAAAAATCACAATTAGATCTAGACTAAAAGCTCTCTAACTCCTACAAAGTTTCTAACCTTTTTAAAAAGAAATCTGGCTCTTTATCCAAGACTATTCTTTATCTAAAATTTTTTACCTTTAATGGGAAATTTCACACTTCACACAGGTCCTGGGTTCATATCCCGGACGAGCCCCCATTTGTTACGCCCCAATTAAAAGTGGCCGAAACACACTTTAAACAACTTTGTTCCTGGTGTTTTCTTAATAAATCCCTTTTTGTATTCTTTGAGGTGTGTTTTAGTGTTTTTATGTGAATCTTTTTTTTTTTTTCTGTTGAGGGATTCTGTTGAAACCAAACCACGGTCAGGTAGACCAACAAACATTTCAGCAACAACTGCCAGGAAAATTGTTCAGGAGGCAAAGAAAAACCCACAAATAACTTTAGAAAAATGGGCTGTATGGTCGAGTCGCCAGAAAAGCGTTATTTCTGCAGAGATGCCACAAAGTATCCTGCTTGCAATACACGGATGAGATATGCAGATACGCAATAAGCGCATTTAACCCGATTTGCCATCTTATTTAAAAGCAACTTCCGTCAGATGTAGATGAATTTTAGAGTAGCTTGATGAGCTTTATAGAAAACCTAGACTGCGAGATGAGATAGCGCAAGGATAAGGCACCAGAATAGGAACAATGATTGGTAGAGAAGGAGGTGGAGGAGGTGCTGGGGGACAATAAGGAGCAGGAGAACACGTGTAAAGGTCCTGTCAGTGAACGACAGAGTAATGTGTCTTCAGCTCAGTGTGAGCGAGTGGGGGGGGGGGGGTAAATCAGAGAGGCATAATGCCGCTCTAAGCTCAGACAGTGATGGATTTCCTTCATTAAGAAGCTCCAGACTCTGACTCCTGCTTTTTGAGGATTTGAGACAACGGCAGCTTCATTTAACCCCTGTAAGTCCGGATATGTGTCAGGGCCAACACATTTGCATTTGAGCCTCCTTTAATCACAAACAGTTTACACAATTAAAAAAATTCCAACGGTTTCTAAAAGCTGAGACATTGCTCTTTCAGCCAATATGTGGTTATTACAAATACGGAGCAACTTCATGTGAGAAAAGGTAACATTAGATAGATGAATATCAGTATGAATGAAGCTCTCTCTGTCTAGTTTTTACTTCACATACATATTTTTATGTTTAATTTGATGCTTGTATTGTGTGATGACTCTTTTGGAAGGATGTTCCAGGTCTTATTTGTACAATATAAGGGTCAATGACGTGACATCCCTTTTATGTGTCCGAGTGCAATATTTCCTTCCATCATGAATTGAGTATTTCATCACATGTATTTCTTTATTCTATGAAACCTGTGTTATTTGAACACTCAGAAATATGTTTTTATCTATTTTCAAAGAACTTTTTAAAAATACGTTTTTTTTACCCTCTTTTTGTCATTGACCCATGTACAACAGTGTGTATAAGATTTTTTTCTCTTATTTTGTAAAAAAAAGACTTATTTTACAGTATCACCAGATCCTCCAGCATCTCACAGCTTCTCCTTTTCTTTGCACCAAAGCCACTGAAGGATGTTTTCTCTTCTTCATGACATAAAAACTGAATATTTGCCTTATTGTACAGCACAAACAAAGCATGGGACAGTATTTCTAAAGTTAAGCAACAATAAAAGCCTCAAATCAGGCTCACACAGCACAAAAAAAGACTGAATCGTAAATCGAATTGAAATCTGCCAGAAAAATCACAATTAGATCTTTTTCTGAAACCGTTCAGCCCTACTGTGAACTACAATTTCATGATTTTTGTTGAACCGTTTTCACACAGAGAGCAAAGTTGACTTCAAAGACGACACTGAGCACTGATGAAGCTGGTTTTGTTTGTGCGAAGTTGTCGGACTGCTGGCGTTTGGTCACCTGAGACTAAAAACTCTCTAACTCCTACAAAGTTTTACCTAGAAAGTTCAAATTTCACCCAGATGTAGATGACAAAGTGTCGAAGTGATGTTGTAAAGTTCTTGTGTGTGACATGAAGCATCTTGAAGTTAATGATGTCCAAAAATTGGTTATAAAAAAAAAAGGAGTGAAAAAAAAAACATGTTTCAGCTGCATTTATCCTGATGTGGACTTTAGCCACATATAAAAACATGACATTTTCTGAAACTAGAGACTTTAATCTTTCAAATGAGGTGACACTGATGAATTTTGACCCTGTGGTTCTTCATAGGTATAGTAAGGTTTATGGGTCAGAAATAGTTGGGATGTAAAGGGTTAAAACAAAGCTGATCCTGCACAGTCTTATCAGAGCAAAATGTCAAATATTTGCTTTCTTTTTTGAACAGATTTGAATATTCATTTGCATCTTTATGTTTTATTTTTGACCTTTTATTTAAAGTTGATCCCACCCTGTTTTCTTCCATAAGGTCAGGAGTGGCTGTTAAACTTCTCTAATGTTTTTCTTTCTGATAATTTAATGTCAGGAATCAGATTTAGTGAGTTTTTGATGGAGTTTAAAGCTACGACTCTGCTCATATCCAGCCATGACAGGAGCGTCTTTTCCTGTAAGGTGGGGGATAATCAGGTAAAGGTCTCATGTGAAGCCCCCCCCTCCCGACAGGATCAAGCTAATCAGGTCGGACAGAAAGTAGACGGAAAAACCTCCAGCAGATTAAACAATGTACTGTTCCTCAGAGCGCTGAACTCTCGGGGGATTTTCAGCCTGGAATAGTTTAGAGACGTGATGACACTTACAATCCCAATTCCCTGATTTATTACTGAAATGATGGCGTTATCACATAAGGAACTCCTCAGGCGGGCCTCAAACACCAAGGCCTCTAATCATTGGAGGCATGAAAAAGGTCTTAAAAAGTCTTAAACTTGACTTGCCAAAACATGCAGGTACCCTGTATTGATGTTTTGTTTTGTTTTTTGCATCCTGAACAATTTTCCTGGCAGTTGTAGCTGAAAATTTGTGCTGTTTGGCCAATTGTAAGTGGGAAACTTTGTGGCATATACGTAGAAATGTCTTTCCTCAGCCCATTTTTCCTCAAGTGCCTCCTTATCGTGCATCTTGAAACAGCCAGACCACATTCTTTCAGAGAGTCCTGTATTTCAGCTGAAGTTATTTCAGGATTTTATATTCTGGTCTTGAATAAATTACTCAAAGGTCTTTAATTTAAGGGCAGGATTCGTTTATGTTTTTTTATTTTGGCGGGACTTTTCAAGAAAGAGATGTAGAGTGGATACTGTCGACTAAGCTGCTGATATAAATTGTTTTCTGCATCTTAACTAGACAGTTCTCGACTATGGGTCGCTGTTTAAACTTTTACATACAGTTGTTAACCAAAAGAGCACTGAGGATCACTTTATGATCAATAAACCGACAAAAAGGAAACTTGAATGAGTCTCTTTGAGAGACACATGTTATGATTTGGTTGTAATACAACAGGATCCTCCAACCATCAAACATATTTGTCCTATTTGGTCTAAGGGGCATTAAAAAGGTCTTAAAAAGTCTTTAACTTGACTTGCCAAAACCTGCAGGTACCCTGTATGTATATGTATATTTTTTTGCATCCTGAACAATTTTCCTGGCAGTTGTAGCTGAAATTTTGTGCTGTTTGGCGAATTGTAAGTGGGAAACTTTGTGGCATTTGTGTACGAATAGTTTCCCTCAGCCCATTTTTCCTCAAGTGCCTCCTTATTGTGCATCTTGAAAACGCCAGACCACATTCTTTCAGAGAGTCCTGTATTTCAGCTGAAGTTATTTCAGGATTTTATATTCTGGTCTTGAATAAATTACTCAAAGGTCTTTAATTTAAGGGCAGGATTTGTTTATGTCTGATTTTTTTTGCAAAATTCTGCAAAAACTGAAATCTAAGCAAGTCATTATGTCTTATTTTTAGTAAAATTTGTCTTACTGTTCTTAATTTGAGCTACATTTACTAGACAAGCCCATAAAAATGTCTCATTTCAAGTTTTTCAAAGACAAAAATGAGGCATCAATTGCTTGTAAGAAGTAAAAAAAAATCTGCCAATGGGATAAGAGAAAGTTTCTTGTTTTGTTACAAGCAATTGACGCCTCATTTTTGTCTTTAAAAAACTTGAAATGAGACATTTTTATGACCTTGTCCAGTAAATGTGGCTCAAATCAAGAAAAGTAAGACAAATTTGACTTAAATAAGACAATAATGACTTGCTTAGATTTCAGTTTTTGCAGTGCATTGATTGACACATGTTATGATTTGGTTGTAATATGGCAGGATCCTCCAACCATCAACTATATTTGTAGCGTTTTAGGTCTTAAAATTCATTCAAAGTGGCATTAAAAGGTCTTAAAAAGTCTTAAGTTTGACTTGCCAAAACCTGCAGGTACCCTGTATTCATGTGGGGGGTTTTTTGCATCCTGAACAATTTTCCTGGCAGTTGTAGCCGAAATAATTTTTGGTCTATTTCAACTATTATTTGCATCCTCAGTCCCTTTGATATCTTTTTATATCCCTTTCCTGTTTTATACAGTTGAAACTTTGACAATTCTTTTTCTTTCCCCATGACTCAGAATCCAGAAATGTCAGTGCAGCACTGGATGAAAGATGCAAGGAGCTCAGAAACTCACTGAGCTTTTATACACACAAATGTCTTCACCCAACCACTAAACATAAGTGACAGAAAAGCTTTTTATTGTTCATATTCTCTGGAAAATGGCGAAGAAATCATAAATTCTGCCGGGTAAACTCATCCTCAGTTCTCCTGAGAGTTTATGTCCTGGTTTCAGAGTCTGACCAACAGTAGCCTTGGCCTATTACCCTTTCCCCGTCATTACCTTCACGTTTGGTTAACCATTAAACCAGCTTCCCTTCTTTCTCTGCGGTGAAACGGCCGAGCGCTTTCCCTCTCACGGCGCCAAAATAAAGATGCCAAAAATGACCTCCTGAGACTCCAGCTGATCGCCGCCTCGGCTCTGAGCTGATTAATGAACCCCTAATGGCTTATGAGGCCGTTTTTAGGTCCCTCTGAAGGTGCTAATGTGGCGGCACAGATGTTAATAATGAAGGTCTCATTAACTTGAATTACAGTCGGCTCATCAGTGCATGTAAGTGTCATTTATTTCTGTGCAGGATTTTTGTTAAATTATGCAAAAGATCCGTTCTTAAAACAGTCAAAAAATGCCCCATGAGTAAGAGCTTAGGCCCATTTATTTCCAATTTGCTGCATGTTATGTGAGAGGAAAACACTTTAAACTGATTGAAAATTTTAACAGGAGAAGTTGAACATTTGAACATTAACTAAAATATGTGGGTCAATGAGGTGACGTCCCTTTTTTTTGTGTCCGAGTGCAATATTTCCTTCCATCATGAATTATTCTATGAAACCTGTGTTATTTGAACACATCTTTAAACTATTAAAATATAACATGTTTTTTTGTGTTTTGGTTCCTCAAACCCCCAAAATGTCAGGTGGTGCAACCGTCCTGACAAGTATCCACAGTAATTAAACTCTAAAAATTGAATGTCAGTTATTGTAAATGGAAATTAAAAATACAGTGGCATTATTTTATGCTTGAACCTTTTTAAATAAAACATTCTTTGCAAATAAAAAGAATTTTAAAGCTGTTGAGAAATGTAAAAAACTTTTGTCCCGTAATTTTNATTATTTATCTTATTCACAAATAAAAGAAATGAAACACACAAAATGAAAATGTATGAGTCACTACAGACACTTGAGAGATACTTGCCAATAATTTCACACAGAAAAAATAACAGGAACATATAAATATATTTTCATATATTTGGTTGCTCCACCTGACATTTTTGGGTGCTCAAATTAAAAATACTAAAAAATAATGAACCTAAAAACTTTGAAATGTTGGTCAACGACTGAAATCTGTTAGAAAACATAATTCTTCTCTCAGAAATATGTTTTTATCCATTTTCAAAGAACGACAAACAAAGAACGCTGAAAAGTGGAAGGAACCAGTTTTGCGTCTGTTCCTCCACTTTGAGCTTTTTCCTCCCAAAAACACGTAAAACAGCAGCAGCTCAGAAACATCTGTCAGACTTCCCATAAATCAACACCTCCCTCCTTCCTCCTTCCTTCTTTCTTTCTTTCTTTTTTCCCTCTTTCTTTTTCCCCCGCCGCCTCAAACCTGGCTCCAAACTCCAAACTTTCCACCACTGAGTTGATTCTAGGACAAAGTGTTGATACTGAAATCTGTAAAACCTGACAGAGTAGGTCAAACCGCATCGTTTAAAGCTCGTTATTATTCACATCTGTCCCTGAAGGTCGGGCGGGGAGCGGAAATATTACAGGACAGAGTTCGTCCAATCAGACGAGTGGAGACTGAAAAACATGACTTCATGTGAAGGAAAGAGAAGTTATGAGCTCGGCTGTGACTTCATCTTTGGAAAGAGTTCTTATTGTCAGAGGAAACTACTTTTATTTGAAACTGAGACCCGTAAAATCTGAATTTTCACAATCAAACAAAACAGAATCTGACTTCCAGTGCTGCACTAACATTTCTGGATTCTGAGTCACGAGGAAAGAAAAAATAATAATAATCCAACTGTATAAAACAGGAAAGGGATATAACAAAAAACATCCAAGGACTTGAGGATGCAATAAGTAGAGTTCAAACTCTAATGAAGAAGTGGAAAATGAGGGATTCTGTTGAAACAGACCAACAAACATTTCAGCTACAACTGCCAGGAAAATTGTTCAGGATGCAAAGAAAAACCCACAAATAACTTTGACTCTCTGAAAGAATGAGGTCTGGATGTTTCAAGATGCACAATAAGGAGGCACTTGAGGAAAAATGGGCTGAGGGAAACTATTTGTACACAAATGCCACAAAGTTTCCCACTTACAATACGCCAAACAGCACAAAATTTCAGCTACAACTGCCAGGAAAATTGTTCAGGATGCAAAAAAAATATACATATACATACAGGGTACCTGCGGGTTTTGGCAAGTCAAGTTTAAGACTTCTTAAGACCTTTTTTAATGCCACTTTGAATGAAATTTAAGACTAAAAACACTAAAAATATAGTTGATGGTTGGAGGATCCTGCCGTATTACAACCAAATAAAGACCTTTGAGTAATTTATTCAAGACCAGAATATAAAATCTTGAAAAAACTTCAGCTGAAATAGAGGACTCTCTGAAAGAATGTGGTCTCTGGACATTTTTCTCAAAATTTCCTCTTTTTTACTTCAAAATTTGATTTTATAATCTCAAAATTCTATAAATCTTATCTGAAAATTCGGACTTTTTGTCTCATTATTTCTACTTCTTTCTAATTTTGACATTTTTTCTAATATTTTTGACCTGTTATCTCAACATTTCAGCTCCACTATCCCAAATTTTTGACTTTTTTATCTTTAGATTCTGCTTTTATCCAATACTTTTGACTTTACTATCTCAAAATTAAAATTTTTTCAACTAAAAACCTCAAGTTTTATTTCATAATTCTTACTTTATTTTTCTTGTAGATTTGACCTTATAAACAGGATTTCAACTTCCCCAAAAATTTTACCTTTTACCCAAAATATCCCTCATTTTTACCTCAAAATTTTGAACTTTTTAACTTAAAATTCTGACTCCTTGCCTCAAATATCAACTTTTTATCTCACAGTTTTGCCTTTTTTTCAGCTGAAATACAGGACTCTCTGAAAGAATGTGGTCTTGCTGTTTCAAGATGCACAATAAGGAGGCACTTGAAGAAAAATGGGCAGAAGAAAGACATTTCTACACAAATGCCACAAAGTTTCCTGCTTACAATACGCCAAACAGCACAGAGACAAGCCTCAAAACTTCTGGAACAAAGTCATTTGGAGTGATGAGAGCAAAAGTGAACTTTTTGTCCACAACCATAAACATTGTTCCATTTGGAGAGGAGTCAACAAGGCCTATGATGAAAGGTCCACCATTCCTACTGTGAAACATGGAGGTGGATCACTGATGTTTTGGGGATGTGTGAGCTACAAAGGCTCAGGAAACTTGGTCCAAACTGATGAATGAAGGATGAATGCAGCATGTTATCAGAAAATACTGGAGGAAAATTTACACTCATCAGCCCAGAAGCTGCACATGAGACGTACTTGGACGTTCACACATCACAATGATATAAAACACAAGGACAAGTGGACCTGCCATTGGCTACAGCAGAATAAAGTGGAGGTTCTGGAGTGGCCATCTCAGTCTCCTGACCTCGAAATCATTGAGCCACGAATTTACAGGATCACGATTTCGATCAGGTTCAGCCCTAGGAAATAAACATGTACTTGACAATAAAACCTGACTCTAAGTATCTTTGCAGAGACATGTTGATGCAAACTATCCCTGAAAAGATGTAAATTTATTCCCGCTAAAATATTCTCTGTACTCTGGAGTTTGAGGGGGGGTAGGAGAAGATGTGGATCTGCATAGAAACAGTCGATGATGACATTTATGAATGCAGGTAAACACCTTTTGTTCCTACCTGACACAATAAAGGAGTGATTCAAAAACCTCTTATTTGGATTTTCCTGCGTCTTTACAGCATCTATTCTTCCTCCAGCAGCAGCTGAGTCATTACAGAAAACATCAGACTTCCCCACTAACCTGCTTTACACTCCTTCCCCTAGCAACCAAACACACACACACACACACACACACATTTAAATTCATCCGCCTTGGCACACAGCATCCAGAACTCGATGTCCTCTAACATTTTTGGTGCAATCTGTGTCACATTTGCTGCGTTATTGTGGTGATAATAACAAAGATGATGATGATGATGCAGGAGCAGAAAGATGATGATGGAGAATCTCAGAAACACACACTCGTGTTTGACCTACAAACGTCTTTCAGGAGGTGAAGATGTCAAAACAGAGGCGTCATGTTTGTGCACGAGGCAGCGGACGCATTAATCTTTCATAACGCTGTTTCATCTTTCAATTATTCTGCGTGCACGGAGCAAACGGAGCACGATAAACGTCATTATCGCAACTACCGATGTCAGACAGGGGTGTGACGTGATTCTCCTCCAAATTCTCAAATTAAATCTGGAGCAGCAAACAAAAGACACCTGTCGACATCGAAGCAGCTTCACAAGAAAACTCTGTGTCTTAACTCGCATGTGCACATCCATCCTCAACATCACGAGTAACCAAAGCACAACAAAAAACAACATTTTCTGCAAAATAATCACAAATAATCCACTTCAACACACCGCAGCATCTTTACCCTCATCCTCACAGCTTGAAAACGTCATATTTTGGAGGCTAAAATATATTTATTGCATTAAAAACTGATTTTTTAGAATGAGAAATAAAAGCTTGAATGCCCTGCAATTTAGTTATGTTGTATAAAAGACAATATAAGTGAGAAATAATTTAAAATATGTACACACAACGGTACAGTTTTCACTTATTTACAGCAGGTATATAACTTTTGTTGTGCATAAAAAATGATGTTTTTCAATATAAACTTGATATTTTCAGGGATTTTTCTGTAAGATTTGGCTTGTTTAGACATTTTAAGGCCCAAAAATTGAAAATTAACACCTTTACTGCAGAAGCAAATAACAGCAAATAAAGCATATGCTGCATTTTGAAGCATTTGTTCATGTGGAAAAACCATCAGGGGGCTTTTCGCAGAAAGTTTTATGTGTTTTTTTTGGTATTTACAAACATTATTGTCCCTTTGTTCTTTCTGAATTTGGTTTTAAAGGTAAGGTCTGCAGGTATTTTTGTAACTGTTTATAAAGTGTTGTTTAAAACGTGTTTAAGGGCCTAGAAATAAACAACTAGTTGGATTATTCCTGTAAAAGTTGACATTTTATTCTTTTGGAAAATTCTGCAGACTCTACCTTTAAATGCTGCCAGATATTACTTTGAAATCTTAAAATTTTGATTTTTATATTTCAAAAAATTTGACTATAATTTCAAAATTTCTGCTTTTTGATCCAAACAATTTGACTTGGATTTCAACATTTAGGCTTTTATCAACTCGTATAACATCTTTTGGCTTTTTTATCTTAAAATTTTGTGGTTTTTATTTCAAAAATTTAACGATTATTTCAAAATTTCTGCTTTTTGATCCCAATATTTTGACTTCGATGTCAACATTTCAGCTTTTTTTCTCATAATTTCAACATTTATCGACTTGTACCAAAAATTTCGGCTTTTTTTTTAATCTCAACATTTTGATATTTTTTTCATTTCAAAAATTTTCCTGTCAACTCAAAATTTCTGCTTTTTGAACCCAACAATTTTACTTTCATTTCAACATTTTAGCTTTTTTTTCCCTCAAAATTTCAACTTTTATCCACTCATATAACATTTTTTGGCTTTTTTTTCCTCAAAATGTTGTGTTTTTTAATTCCAAAAAATGACTATTATCTCAAAATTTCTGCATTTGAATCCCAATATTTTGACTTCGATGTTAACATTTCAGCTTTTTTTCTCAAAATTTCGACTTTTATCGACTTGTACCAAAATTTTCGGCTTTTTTTTAATCTCAACATATCGATTTTTATTTCAAAAATTTTACTATCATCTCAAAATTTAAGCTTTTTGATCCAAAAGTTTTGACTTTGAACTCAACATATGAGCTTTTTTTCTCAAAAGTTCGACTTAAATCGACTTGTATCCAAATTTTTTGCTTTTTAATGTTAAAATTGCAAAATTGTCTCCAATACTTTGCCCTCTTATCGACAAATTTCAATTTTAAATCTTTAACATTTTGACTGTTATCTCATTGTTTTTGTTTTTTTCTTAGAAGTTTGACCTTTCATCTCAAATTTCGAAGTATCTCATAATTTCATAATTTTTCCTCAACATTTTTGAAATTTTATCTCAATTTTTTGTTTTGATATGGTGCAAAAAAATAAAAATAAAAATCAACCAACCCTAGGTTAACACAACCTGGAAATGAGCTGTTGAAGAAATGGGGTGTTTTATTTTATGCTATTTTGTTTTATTTTCTATGTCTTGCATTATTTGGCCTTTTTGGTCGTAAGTATATTGTCTGTTTTGGGTTATTTTTACCTTTATGTTTATTGTTGTGGTGTCTGAGTTAAGTTTTTCTGGTTATTTCTTCGTACGTGTTTTCTAAATGTTGTAACGTTTGAAAAATCTTCAATAAAATTGTTATTGAAAAAAAAAAAAAAAATTAACCAACCCAAATTTTCATTTTTTTATCTTTAAAAGGTGGATTTTAGCTTTTATAAATTTTGAGACTATAATTTAAGACTTTTAAATGAAGGGTAAGAAATTTCGGTTCAGGACTTAACTATTGTTATTGTTGCATAACACTAACATCTGTTAAAATACTTTAATATTAAATGTGTTAGCTGTGTTTTAGTGGTTAAACGACATAAATTAATTTTAAAAAATAATAAAAAATTAAATTTTTAATGAATTACAGGTTATTTTTGATGTTTGATCCCTGAGTTTTGCCTGACAGGTTGCACCCTGAGTCTTGTCTGACAGGTTGAACCCGGTGACCCGGTGACTTCATTACTCACCGCATCCCGGTCCTCCCCCCCGCTGTGCTGCTGATCCATGTTACTGAGCTTCCTCTTGTTCTTGTTCTCTGTCCTCTTCATCCTCCTCCTCACCCTCCGTGAGTGTGTGTGTGTTTTTGTATGTGTGACCCAGGTGACCGCCTCTCTCCGGCTTCAGTAGCGGGCGAACAGCTCCTCTCTCCCGGCCTGAATCTCACTGACACTCCGGTAAAGTCTCATTCCTGCTGGGGCTCCAGACTCTCAGCTTTCTCCTCATAAATCCACATCTGGACCCCCCCTTACCCCCCCACTCCAGTCCTGACCAGCTGTCACTCAAACCTGCTGCACCACAGGCTCCAGACAACAAAAAGGGTTTAACCACCTTCAAGACAACGCGGAGGGTTTAGTGTTGTCCACGCGGGGAGTTTAGTGAAATAATCCACGCAGGTTTTTTTTCCTCCACTTTCTCCAAACTCCACTCGTGAGCTGGTTCCCTGTGTTAGCTCTTAGCTGTGTGCTACCTGCCCAGGAAACACCGTGACACGCGTGACAGGTCCGTCCACGCGCGTAACGGCTGCTCCAGGTGAGCCCCACCTGCCCGCGTGCGTCAAGTTCAAACCCCCCCCCACTCTCCACGGTGTTTTTACCCGCGGGTACCTGGCCCCTCCATCCCCGCGGAGAAGCTCAGCTCTGCGTGGAAACACCGGGTTCAGTGTCAGACAAACGGCTCCGTTTCCTGACTCTATCGCGGGAACTGCGGCGTCAAGTGAACGAGAACGAGAACACAACATCCGGTTCGGTTTACCAAAATAAAAGCAGTCCAAAAATAAAAATCTGTCAAACTAACTTCAACAAATATTTTATTAAAGGGACTGTGAGGACTTTCTGAGTGATCTTAAAAAAAGCCTGATATGTAAATAAATGTCTGATCATAACAAACAATTTAAAATGAGATTTTCAGGTAATCGGACCGGATTGATCGTGATAACGCTACGATAGCTGACGAAGTTTATCAGTGAGAAAAGAGATGAGTGTGTTTTTCTCTGCTGAAAATGAATACTGTGATTTATTTGGTATTAACTGGACTGTCTGACAGAAAAGAGACAAAAGAGAAGAAAAAAGATAAACAGGAGAGTGATAGAGCACAGGCTAAAGGCTAAAACACGAGCTAAAGGCTAAAACAAAAGCTACTGGGTTAAAAAGGAGCTTAAGGCTAAAACAGGAGTTAAAGGCTAAGACAGGAGCTAAAGGCTAAGACAGGAGCTAAAGGCTAAAACAGGAGCTAAAGGCTAAAACAGGAGCTAAAGGCTAAAACAGGAGCTAAAGGCTAAAACAGGAGCTAAAGGCTAAAACAGGAGCTAAAGGCTAAAACAGGAGCTAAAGGCTAAAACAGGAGCTAAAGGCTAAAACAGGAGTTAAAGGCTATAACATGAGCTAAAGGCTAAAACATGAGCTAAAGGTTAAAACAGGAGCTAAAGGCTAAAAACAGGAGCTAAAGGTTAAAACAGGAGCTAAAGGCTAAAACAGGAGCTAAAGGTTAAAACAGGAGCTAAAGGCTAAAACATGAGCTAAAGGTTAAAACATGAGCTTAAGGCTAAAACAGGAGCTAAAGGCTAACATATGAGCTAAGGGCTAAAACATCGGCTGAAGGCTTAAACATGAGCTAAAACACTAGTGTAGGGCTAATACATGAGCTAAAGGCTAATATATCAGCTAAAGGCTAAAACAGGAGCTAAAGGCTAAAGCATTAGCTAAAACATGAGCTAAAGGCTAAAACATGAGCTAAAGGTTTAAACATGAGCTAAAGGCTAAAACATGAGCTATGGGCTAAAACATTAGCTTAAGGCTAAAATCTTGGCTAAGGCTTAAACACAAGCTAGAGGCTACAACATCGGCTAAAGGAATAAAATTGAGCTTAAGGCTGAAAAATTTGCTAAAGGACAAAAAAACAGAAGCTAGAGTCCAAAACATGAGCAAGAGGCGGGAACTCAAGCTAAAGGTAAAGGATAAGCTGGGTACTTAAAATGAGCTAAAGGCTAAAACAGTCACTAATATGTTTAAATCACAGAAATTATTTTCAGCAGAGAAAAATAAAACAGTTAATAAAAAAGGGCTTTTATTTTGAAGGAACGCTCATTGAATTCCTCTGCTGAGTTTAAACTTCACCGCCAAAAACCTGAGTAAAGATTTCCTCATATTGAGCCAACAACAGCAGAAAAATAAAAAATAAAATCCCTGTAGTTTCTTAGAGTGTTAATATAAAACAAAAATATGAGATTATGGATTATCTATAATTTTAATGAGTGTAAATTAGTTTCTAATTGTGCTTTAAAGTGTTTGTAGGTGTGAAAGTTTGTGATTAGCTGGAGTCTGCTGCCCTCTGCTGACAGATAATGGAACATGCCTAAAAATATTAGATTTTTGCTGTTTTTCTTTGTTTATATCAGTCATTTTTTCATTATTTTGGTTTATTTAATTCATATTCTGAACATTCAGAAATGGAGATTATGAATAAATCCTTAACAAGACTGAGAAAAATGAGAAAACTCACCTGTTTCCCTCTTTGTGCTGAAGCTCTGATTGTAAAACTGTTTCAGGTGTTTGATCATGTGATGAGTCAGTTTGTATATGAGTGTGTTTTTGGTGAAAACAAGATTTTTTTTTTCTTCATGAAAATTGCACCAAATGTAAAGAATTGTGTTTAGTGTTTTGAAAAAAAGTGTTTTAGAAATTAAATTTGAGTGTAAAGCAGGAATTTTGTGTTTGAAGTTCAGCTCAAATTTTTGACTTTTTAATCTGAAAATCTAGGTTTTTTTGTCCTCATAAATTAAAATTTTCATCTCACAATTCTGATATTTTATCTCAAAATTTCAGCTTTTTATTTTTAATTCTGACTGAATTTACAACTTTTTCAATTGAAATTTTGACTTTTTCCCCAATGATTCCAACTATTTATCTCAAGAATCTGATATTTTATCTAGATAATTTGATTTTTTATCTAATAATTTTGACTTTTAAACTCAAATTTTGATATTTAATCTCAAATTTTTGACATTTTAACTAAAAAAATCTAGGTTTTTTTTACTCATAAATTCAAATTTTTATCCCACAATTCTGATATTTTATCTCAAAATTTCAGCTTTTTATTTCAAATTATGACTTTATCTAAAAAAAATTGTCCTATCTTAAATTATTTGACTTTATTCCCTGATGATTTCAACTTTTTATCTCAAGAATCTGATATTTCATCTAGAAAATTTGACTTTTTAACTAATAATTTTTGACGTTTTACCTCAAATTTTGATATCTAATCTCAAATTTTTGACATTTGAATCTGAAAATCTAGGTTTTTTTCCTCATTAATTCAAATTTTCATCTCACAAATAAGATATTTTATCTCAAAATTTCAGCTTTTTATACTTTTTTCCCCAATGATTTCATCTTTTTATCTCAAGAATCTGATATTTTATCTAGATAATTTGATTTTTTATCTAATAATTTTGACTTTTAAACTCAAATTTTGAGATCTAATCTCAAATTTTTGACTTTTTAATCTGAAAATCTAGGTTTTTTCCCTCATAAATTCAAATTTTTATCTCACAATTCTGATATTTTATCTCAAAATTTCAGCTTTTTATTTCAAATTATGACTTTATCTAAAAAAAATTGTCCTATCTCAAATTTTTTGACTTTTTTCCTTGCTGATTTCAACTCTTTATCTCAAGAATCTGATATTTTATCTAGAAAATTTGACTTTTTAACTAATAATTTTGGCTTTTTACCTCAAATTTTGATATGTTATCTCAAATTTTTGACATTTTAATCTGAAAATCTAGGTTTTTTCCTCATTAATTCAAATTTTTTATCTCACAAATTAGATATTTTATCTCAAAATTTCAGCTTTTTATACTTTTTTTCCCCAATGATTTCAACTTTTTATCTCAAGAATCTGATATTTTATCGAGAAAATTTGACTTTTTAACTAATAATTTTTGACTTTTTACCTCAAATTTTGATATGTAAGCTCAAATTTTTGACCTTTAATCTGAAAATCTTGATTTTTTTTCCCCACATGAATACAAATTTTTATCTCACAATTCTGATATTTTAACTCAAAATTTCAGCTTTTTATTTCAAATTATGACTTTATCTAAAAAAAATTGTCCTATCTCAAATTTTTTGACTTTTTTCCCCTAATGTTTTCAACTTTTTGTCTCAAGAATCTGGTATTTTATCTAGAAAATTTGACTTTTTAACTAATAATTTTTGACTTTTTACCTGAAATTTTGCTATGTAATCTCAAATTTTTGACATTTGAATCTGAAAATCTAAGTTTTTTTCCTCATAAATTCAAATTTTCATCTCACAATTCTGATATTTTATCTCAAAATTTCAGCTTTTTATTTCGAATTCTGACTGAATTTTCAACTTTCTCAATTGAAATTTTGACTTTTTTCCCCTATGATTTCATCTTTTTATCTAAAGAATCTGATATTTTATCTAGAAAATTTGACCTTTTCATTAATAAGTTTGACTTTTGTCTCAAAATTTAGACCCAATAGGGACAAAAAAAAAAATCCAAAAAGAAATTAAGCCAATTTTTATTTATTTTTTTTAAACTGGCGGAAATGGGCTTCTATAGATGAAGGTTTGGTACCAGCAAGAATTTAAGACACCCCAGGTTATTAGTGATGGAAAAGTGCGAGTAACTTGCATTAAAAAGTAAAAAAACACAGGACACATTTGTTATTTTGTCCCTTTTTTATTAGAAAGGCTCTTTTCTTTTACCCCAAAACACTTTTTTTTATAAAGTTCATGCATAGAAACACAGCTGGTCTTTGTCCAATAGCATCAAAAAAAACTTGCATTGATGTTCACACTCCCTTTAATATGTACAAACATGAGCTGAGATTCCTCCAACACACACACACACACACACACACACACACACACACCAAGAAAGACACTGAGTTCGACCTTTGACCTTTGTCCACTTTGGTTGATCGTATTGCTCCATAATCATCCAACTCTAGTGTTATTTTCTGATTTATTTCTGAAAACTGAGCGGGCGATTCCACTAATTTCACACTGATTGTCTTTAAACTAGATCCTAAAATAAGCTTAAACAGAAAACATGGCACTTTAACAGCCCAAACATCCACAAAAAAAACAAATTATTAGGCTATTATTGCACAGAAACCCAAAAAATTGCATATTTTTGTTAAAGTAAAAGAGTACCGTGACGGCACAGTTCATGCACAATAAAACAGAAAACGCTAAAACGACTTTACAGAGAAACAAAGTGAAAGTAAAAGTGAGATAAAGCCAGTGTAAAGTACCAGGTTCAGGAGAGATAATCTGCACAGTGAGCGTCAGAGATCCTTGCATAAAGACGTGATTGTCATCTTAAGGGTCGAAACTTTTAAAATATACACAAATTTAGTGATAAAAAAACAGAACAAAAATATCTAAAAAATACTTTAAAAAAAGAAAAACACATGGTCCTTTTTCGTTCGCTCTCAAATATTATTTTCAGGATTGAAACTCATGCTTGTTTTTTTATATAACACTGCTTCATCTGTGAGTTTGAGTTTCAGGAAAATGGGTTGGACCCGTTTTTTTTTTTTTAACATCTAAAAAGAGCTGTTATACTCTGGAGTAGGGCTGAACAATCTGTAAAAATAATATAATTAAGATTATTATGTCACTTATTGCAATTGTGATTATTTTTGTGCAACTATTTCTAGGTTACATTAACTACAGCACAACAACAACTGGGACTGATTTTTACACATTTTAAACACATTTACCTTCTTTTTTTGACACTTTTGGTCCATTTTTTGGATATTTTCTCACTATTTTCTTGGTTCACTCCCAATTTCCTTGTCAATTTTGTTGTTTTTGTCCATTTTAGTCACTTTTCAATTCTTTATCTGACACTTTTGGACCAATTGTTTGCTACTTTTTGAGTATTTCCAGGTTTTATCCCAGTTTAAATGTCAATTTTTGTTGTTTTTGGTCCCTTTTCACTTCTTTTTTTTTGATATCATCTCACTATTTTCTTGGTTCACTCCCAATTTTCTATTGTTT
This sequence comes from Thalassoma bifasciatum, assembly GCA_008086565.1. Classification (NCBI taxonomy): domain Eukaryota; kingdom Metazoa; phylum Chordata; class Actinopteri; order Labriformes; family Labridae; genus Thalassoma; species Thalassoma bifasciatum. The sequence continues at coordinate 218,579 of RPOG01000306.1, forward strand.
TCTAGGTTTGCCTTTAATTTTTTTGGCAACTTTGGTTGTTTTTATCCATTTTTGCCATTTTGGAACCTTTTCTTTTTTTTACATGCTCACTGTTTTCTAGGTTGGTTCCAATTTTGTTGTTTTTGTCCATTTAAGTCACTTTTCACTTCTTTCTTTTGCCACTTTTTTGCTACTTTTAGAGTATTTCCAGGTTTTATCCCAGTTTAAATGCCAATTTTGTTGTTTTTGGCCATTTTGGTCACTTTTCCCTCTTTTTTGTTACTTTTGGACCAATTTTTAATATCCTCTTATTATTTTCTATATTATATATATTATACATTATATTATTTTCATTTTTATTGCCAATTTTTGTTGTTTTTATCCATTTTTGCCACTTTTGGACCATTTATTATGTTACCTTGTCACTGGTTCCAATTTTCTTGCTGAATTCTGTTGTTTTTGTCCATTTTAGTCACTTTTCTGAACCAATTTTTGCTACTTTTGGATAATTCCAGGTTGAATCCCAATGCAAAAGCCCATTTTTGTCAATTTTTGACACTTTTCACTTCTTTTTTTGTCGCTTTTAGGCCTACTCTTTGATGCCTTCTCACTATTTTCAAGGTTTCCCCCCAATTTTCTTGCTAATTTTTGTTGCTTTTGCCTATTTTGACACTTTTGGACCATTTATTTGATGCCTTCTCACCATTTTCTTGGTTCACTCCCAATTTTCTTGTCAATTTTGTTGTTTTTGTCTATTTAAGTCACTTTTGGACCATTTTTTTTTTGCGTCTTTTTGAGTATTTCCAGGTGTTATCCCAGTTTAAATGCCAATTTTCGTCCATTTTTGACACTTTTCACTTTCTTTTTTTCACTTTTGGTCCATTTTTGGAAACCCTCATACTGTTTTCCTGGTTGCTTCCAATTTAAAGGCCAATTGTTGCTGTTGTTGCCCATATTACTTACTTACTTCTTTTTTTGCCACTTTTGGACCATTTTGTGGACCTTTTTGAGTATTTCCAGTCTTTAACCCAATTGAAAAGCAATATTTTTGTTACTTTTTGCCAACTTTTCCCACCTCAAACTAAGTTTTGTTTCTCCTCTTTGCTGTTTTTGCCTCTTTTCTCCACTTGTATAGTTTCTTGTGTAAAGGTAGTTTTTAACAGTTTGTCTCTTTGGTTGAGTAACTTTGGTGTAGAACAGAAAACATCTGCAGCAAAAACTGTAGCTGATATTTTGACACATTTCAGGTTATAGAAATATTTCACTGTCTGTGATTAGAATATTGCAACAGGACAGATTGTGATTTAATCTAATTTGCGGTTAATTGTCCAGCCCTACTCCAGAGTTTGAGAACAACGTTTTTGGATTTTGAGTAAATGCAGGAAAAATTCATCTACCATCTACGTGACTAAACGGCCTATCGTTTAACTCTAGTGTTCTGCAGTTATTGGCCATTTAATGACACTTTTAGGAGAAAAGGACAGAGAATCTACGACAGTCAGAGAGTATGGCTTTGTTTCCACGAGCGGCTGAAACCACATGCAACTATTCTACACGCTAACTACAAACAGGAAGCACTTTCAGTTTGGTTTTGGCTCTTTTTAAAGCCCGTCTCCTGCTGGCATCGAGTGGGTTTTTGTTGCTTGAATCCCTGCTGAAATACGAGGCTGAAGTTAGCGTCTGATTGGAAACTTGTGAGTAAAAACTGGACTATTTCATTACATCATAAAGTCAGTTCAACATCACATAACAGTTAAGTTATATAAAAAAAACAGCACTTAAAATTAAATTTAATGTTGTGAAACAACTGCAGTACCTCGAGTGTCCACTTGAGGCTGACCCCAAAAAGCCAAAGATCCCCATTAACACTCGTGTTAAAACATCAAACAATAAACATGATTAAAAAAAGTAATCAAACCCAAAATATATAAACTTTTTGCTCTAAAATGTAATAAACTGACAGAAATTTGGGTCATTAATTACATTTTGTTTTTTGTTTTTTTTAATTATATCTCAGGCTCAGCACTTTTGTTACACAACAACACAAATTTTTTTTTTGACATTTCAGGTCATTGTTACATCTTGAGCTCAAACAAGTGAAACAAACCTGTTACAAAAAATAGTTTGCTCGGAAAAGCTAATTTCTCTTCCGTATGACAAATTTATTTAAATCAATTAATAATTCATCGCAACATATCTAAAGAATTGTCCCAACATTGCTGTGTCACTATACTCTGGTATTTCCAGAGAGAGTCAGGTAATATATAGCTTTTTATATCAGTTGCTTTACAATTGTGATTTGCCTACAGTTAAATTGGGACATCATTTTAGATAAGTTACGTGGTAATTTTCACCCAATTGTCATGAAATTTAGAGATAATTTCAAATAAATATATTTTAAAAATGTTGTCTCATTATTACCTAATTCCAATTAAATTTGCAGACCTGTAAAGTGAAGTGTTGCCCCTTTTTCTGTTCTTCTTCTTTTTCCTTTTTGATTTATTGTGTTGAAATAAAATGTTGTGTTTCAATGGAATATTTTTTGATGTCAAGAATAAAGTAACTTGTATGAAAAGTTAATGAAAAATTAGAAAGTTATGATTCATTTTCTATGTCAATGTTTTGCCTTTGATGGGAACGTTGCCCTCACTAAGATGGCCGCCATGTAGGCACATCCATTAGTGGGCTGCTAAAGTGCTAACGTATCCACTCTACTTTATATTCATATGTCTGTGTTTGAATGTTGTCATAAGGGCAGGGACCAATCAGAATCGTCCTGCCCTGTCCCTTCATCTTGAAGGGAACATTCCGTGACCCTTCATGTTCAGCCCCAGAATTCCGAAGCCCCTTGACGTGTCCAACTGTCACTCAACTGTTGTTTTCCCGCCCTTTAACTCTTCGGGTGAATTCCAATGACTGTATATAGAATGGACAGCGTGCTTCCGCCTGTCACCGTTCTACATTTTTGAAGCCAAAAACCCAGTTTCTCTAGCCGCCATTGTGCAGCCAGAGTCTGTGCAGTAGAGAATTTCCAGTGGAGCCAAGTAAAAAAGAGAAATAAAAATATTTATTTCTTCTTCTTCAGAAGGTTTAGTCTCCTTTTGGCTCTTTCCTGAAGTTTCTTACATCCCCGATAAAAACTATTCACGAATGGCAGCTGTCAACTATCGTAAAACGAAACTTATATCGCGGTTTTTAACGTCCAATAACTAATGAGAAACTGACTTCTCATGTTTTAAAGTTTTCCCGGCTCATATCTGGAATACATGGGGAGGCGGGGCTTATGACCTATACTGCAGCCAGACACCAGGGGGCGGGGCTTATGACCTATACTGCAGCCAGACACCAGGGGGCGGGGCTTATGACCTATACAGCAGCCAGACACCAGGGGGCGGAGCTTATGACCTATACTGCAGCCAGACACCAGGGGGCGGAGCTTATGACCTATACTGCAGCCAGACACCAGGGGGCGGGGCATCTGCTGGAGGCTTCAGTTTGAGCCGAACGTCGTTACATCCACTCATTATACGTCTATGGTTTTGACCCATTTTATGGATTATTTACCTCGTTGTTGCAGAACATTTATTTTTATTTTACGATCTTTTGTCAATAGCGTCCGGTGCTGACAAACCATGTTGCTTTCGTTTAAGTTAGTTAACGTTACAAAATGGTCATTTTTCTCCGTAGTAATGTAATTGTTTATCAAGATAACAGCCTATATAACATGCTTGTGCTGATAATGGTATAAGATGACCGGGCTGATGTCATCTCCTGTAGCTGCAGAGTTATGTAACGATAGTTATAGCTGGTGTTTACCTTTCAATAAACTATAGTTTGCTGTGACAGCTGAATATGTCCGTGGTTGTCTTATTTATACAGATATTTTTTTTGGAATTGGAATTCACCCTTAATCTGCTGTTGGACATTTTCACACACCCTCTGGTGGACACTTATGGTACTGCAGTTGAAGGATTTCAGGGTTAAAAATGGACCACAAGCTCTGAATAAAACGCTAACTTCAGCCACTCTCAGTCTGGTCTCGAATAAAAAAAAAAACATTTCAGTTGTTCATCTCGACAGACGCCCTCGTAGCACCTACACACGCGCGCGATATTTCTATTAGCTACAATCGTCGACATTCACGAACTCTCATCGACCTGCAGAGATCTGACGACTCAAACACCATAAAAGTTTTCCAGTGTTTTTTTTCTCAAACGGATGTTTTCGTGATGAGGAACTCGGGGCTGGTGCGACTACAGGAAGGCTGACTGCAGGGGGCGCTGCTGCTGCTGCTGCTGGTGAAAGTGAGCTGCTCCCCGACCAGCAGAGAAGGAGGAGGCGGAGGAGGAGGAGGAGGTGGAGGAGGTCCGAGGCCTCACGACACCCCGACTAGGAGAGACGGCGATGTCACGGAAGCATCCGGCGTTTTCACCTGAAACGAGGAGGCGTTCAGACGCATGGAGCGCTACGTCACATCAAACAACAAACATCACGTCACATACAGGCAGGAACTTCTTCAGAGTCATTATCTTATGTTTTTTTTTCAATTAATCATTGTTCAAAAAGCAAGAAAAAGCAAGAATGTGTTAGCCAGAAAAACAAGACACAAAACCAAACATCTGCGGTGAAAAATCTGTTAAAAATTTTTAAATTTTTAAATTGAAATTTTGACTTTTTTCCTCAATGATTTCAACTTTTTATCTAAGGAATCTGATAGTTTATCTATAAAATTTGACTTTTTGACTAATAATTTTAACTTTTTAGCTCAAATTCAACTACTTTATCTCAAAATTCTGATATATAATCTAGAAAATTTGACTTTTTAATTAATAATTTTGACTTTTTACCTCAAGTTTTGATATGTAACCTCAAATTTTCACCTTTTATCTGAAAATCTGGATTTTTTTCCCCCACATGAATACAAATTTTAATCTCCAGGATCTGATATTTATCTAGAAAATTTGACTTTTTGACTTATAATTTTGACTTTTTAGCTCAAATTCAACTACTTTATCTCAAAATTCTGATATATAATCTAGAAAATTTGACTTTATAACTAATAATTTTGACTTTTTACCTCAAGTTTTGATATATAACCTCAAATTTTCACCTTTTATCTGAAAATCTGGACTTTTTTCCCCCACATGAATACAAATTTTAATCTCCAGGATCAGATATTTTATCTAGAAAATTTGACTTTTTGACTTATAATTTTGACTTTTTAGCTCAAATTTTGATATCTAATCTCAAATTTTTGACTTTTTAATCTGATAATCTAGGTTTTTTTCCTCATAAATTCAAATTTTTATCTCACAATTCTGATATTTTATCTCAAAATTTCAGCTTTTTATTTCAAATTATTACTTTATCTAAAAAAAATTGTCCTATCTTAAATTTGTTACTTTTTCAATTGAAATTTTGACTTTTTTCCCCAATGATTTCCTCTTTTTATCTCAAGAATCTGATATTTTATCTAGAAAATTTGACTTTTTAACTAATAATTTTGACTTTTTACCTCAAATTTTGATATGTAATCTCAAATTTTTGACTTTTTAATCTGAGAGTTAGGTTAGTTTTCATCATAAATTCAAATTTTCATCTCACAATTCTGATATTTTATCTCAAAATTTCAGCTTTTTATTTCAAATTATAACTTTATCTAAAAAAAATTGTCCTATCTTAAATTTGTTACTTTTTCAATTGAAATTTTGACTTTTTTCCCCAATGATTTCAACTTTTTATCTCCAGAATCTGATATTTTATCTAGAAAATTTGACTTTTTAACTAATAATTTTGACTTTTTACCTCAAATTTTGATATGTTATCTCAAATTTTCACATTTTATCTGAAAATCTGGAATTTTTTCCCCCACATGAATACAAAATTTTATCTCAGAATTCTGATATTTTATCTCAAAATTTCAGCTTTTTATTTAAATTTATGACTGAATTTTCAACTTTTTCAATTGAAATTTTGACTTTTTTCCCCGATGATTTCAACTTTTTATCTCAAGAATCTGATATTTTATCTAGACACACAGAAAAAATAACAGGAACATATAAATATATTTTCATATATTTGGTTGCACCACCTGACATTTTTGGGTGCTCAAATTAAAAATACTAAAAAATAATGAACCTAAAAACTTTGAAATGTTGGTCAATTACTGAAATCTGTTAGAAAACATAATCCTTCTCTCAGAAATATATTTTTAGACCCTCTTTTTGTCATTGACCCAGAAAACAAAGCTAACTGAGGTTATTAGGATGCTGAACGCAGCACAGCAAAGCCAGGGGATCGTACCTTTACTCAACCAGGGGAGTGAGGAAGAGGAGGAGGAAGAAAAGGATGGAAAAGAGGAAGAGGAGGAGGTGAAAGGGAAAGAAGGAGGACGCAGGGAGGAAATCCTGAGCTCGTTCTCCTGAGGAGATTCAGCAGGAGTCGGAGGAAAGAGAAGGATCATTTACAGAGGGATAATTGTTCAGATCCTTTAAGTTTGTTTTGGCTGAAAGGAAGAAAAGTTTAAGAAACTGAGAGGTGAGGACATCAGGACTCACCTGGAGGTTTGTTTTCGCCGTCCTCAACACGTCCCGGGTCCTCGACACTATAAAAACAATCATAAAGCATCTTTAAATCATCATTTCAACACAAATCAAAGGTGTTTAAAAAGTGTGGAAGACCACGTTATTGACTTATAAAACAATATTTCCAATATCTCGACTTAAATTGCCACTGAAAAGGTCCTGGAAAGTTTTTTTTGAAATTTTGCGCCCCAAATGTTGCAGTACCACTAGAAAAACTAAGGGGGCAGTGCCAAGAAAGTGTAGCCAAGAGTTCAGGTCAAACTAGAAAATACAACAAAGACAAATACATAAGGGAAAAAACTTTTTGAGTAAAACTAGTTGGTTAGAAGTCACTGAAATGAATGTAAAGAGAGTGTATCTAAGTTTGTGTTACTTTTCGAATTTTGTCTTATTATTTTGAGCTTTATTTTGTCCCTGTGGTGCCACCGTAGGCTTAAAAATCTGTGTGTTTCTCTCCCTGGTGTTTAGTTAAAGTTTTATTTCCTCCTTTAAACTCTGCTCTGGCTCCTGTCTCTTTAAGAATTGATATTAAAGTTTCTTTTTTTTCTAGTTTTCAAAGCTCTACACGGCCTTTATGTTGCAGCTCCATCAATGAGGTTCTAGAATGTTCAACATGAAGGTCAGAGAACTTTCTGTGCCCTTGATGATGTCACAGCATTCCGGAACTCAAAGAGCTTTCTGCCCTTGATGATGTCACAACATGAAGGCCAGAGAACTTTCTGCCCTTGATGATGTCACAACATTCCGGAACTCTCAGAACATTTTTAAAGGAAACTAAAGACTCTTCATTTTTTTGATCATCTCTGATTGCTTTATCAAAGTCAATGATAGATTTTATTTTATACATTAATTTGTATTTCTATATTATTATCATTATTATTGTTGTTGTAGTTGTTAATTTGTTATTTTCTCTACAATAATAGTTATTTTTATTATTATAATGATCAATATTGTATTTTTAATTTGTTGGTTTATCACTTATCGAAGGCTGAAGTGAAAAAAACGCCTATCTGAAAAATTCCCTTTTTTGAGAAAACTATAAAAAAAACTTCTTGTTTTCTTACAGAATACTATTTTTTAAGTATACTCAATACATAATACACTTGTTTTTGGACTATATTACTATACTATTGTGTTATCTCTACTATGTGTCTGTGAAATACAGACAAAGTATTTTTGCTGTATGTATATGAATATGTATATATATGCATGCAAAAAAAAAGTTGAATAGAAAATACAAAAATAATCACTGATTAAACTACATTTATAAATCTTATGTTTTCATTTTTCTTCACTCAAACTCATTGGAGCCTGAGCCCGATAACCAGGGTTTTTTTTTTTTCACTTTGCAGTGAATTTTCTGGATTTACAGACACATTTCTGTCATGTTTAGACCCTTGAAGCAGCTAAAAAGGATGCAAATGGGTCAATGACGTGACGTCCCCTTTTTTTGTGTCTGAGTGCAATATTTCCTTCCATCATGAATTGAGTATTTCATCACATGTATTTCTTTATTCTATGAAACCTGTGTTATTTGAACACATCTTTAAACTATTAAAATATAACATGTTTTTCTGTGTTTTGGTTCCTCAAACCCCCAAAATGTCAGGTGGTGCAACCGTCCTGACAAGTATCCACAGTAATTAAACTCTAAAAATTGAATGTCAGTTCTTGTAAATGGAAATTAAAAATACAGTGGCATTATTTTATGCTTGAACCTTTTTAAANAGAAATGAAACACACAAAATGAAAATGTATGAGTCACTACAGACACTTGAGAGATACTTGCCAATAATTTCACACAGAAAAAATAACAGGAACATATAAATATATTTTCATATATTTGGTTGCTCCACCTGACATTTTTGGGTGCTCAAATTAAAAATACTAAAAAATAATGAACCTAAAAACTTTGAAATGTTGGTCAACTACTGAAATCTGTTAGAAAACATAATTCTTCTCTCAGAAATATGTTTTTATCCATTTTCAAAGAACTTTTTAAAAACACGTTTTTAGACCCTCTTTTTGTCTTTGACCCAAATAAACAGAAAACTCAGTGTAAACTCAGTTTTTGTGTTTGGAAGCTGTCGCTGACTCACGTTGGCTGACGATAAAGTGCTCCATGCTATCTTTGGTGCGGTTGGAGCTCTTCACTCTCTCCATGGCGTCCTTTAGAGCCTCCTCTTTCTCTGAGAGTTTCAGACGCAGAGAGGCCACCTCCTCCCTCAGAGACTCATCCTAAAAACAAAAAAAAAAAACAGATATGAAACATTAGGAATCAGCAAAAAGCTGCAGAAAAACGGCATATTTTTTAGTTTTTGGAATCAGTCTTGATGTCCGGATAATTCCTGACAGTAGAGCTGAACGATTTTAGAAAAAGATCTTATATTGCAATTTCAATTCAAGTTACAATCTTATTTAAATCAAGCTTTAGTGAAGTTTTTCAAACTTGGCAGAGAATTACATCAAACCATCAAAACATCAAATTTTTTTACTGTAATACAAGAATAAAAATGAAGGTAAGAATTATTTTTAACTTGTAGATTCAAGGTCAATATTTTAATATGAAAAGTGGAAATTTTGAGAAATAAATGTGAAATTCTAAGACAAAAAGTCAAAATTTTGAGATAAAAAAAAACAAAATTATGTGAAAAAAGTCTAAACTTTCACATTAAGGGTCAAAACTTTAAGATAAAGACAAATGTCTGTAATAAAAAGTCAAATTTTTAAGATTAAGCTTAAAAATTTTGAAATAAAGGCAACATTTGAGATAAAAAAGCTGAAATTTTGATATAAAAAAGTCAAAATTCTAAGGTTTAAGTCGAAACCATATGAAATTAAGACAATATTAATAGATAAAAGGCAAAAAAAAAGAGAAGATTTTGAGATAAATAGCCAATTTTTTACTTTTCTTAAAACCCATAGTTAAACACTTCCACTGAGTCTGAACTTTAAATACGACTCTTGCTATTTTTCATTTTTAAACTGGACTTTTAAATTGTATTTTTAGTTTTAACAACTGAAGAACAACAAGAGCCATCTCTGACTCTTAAATTTTAAAAAGTCCAAAATAACAGTTTTATGATTAAAAAAACGTGAAACAATTATGAAAAAAACAAAATTAAATAAGTGATGATAGGAAAAAAAGGTTTTCCAAACAGTTTTACACTGATTCTAAAGACTCTGGGTCAGTCAGGAGAAAATAAAAAAAAAAGCAGTTTTGGCGAAAACATGATGGTAATGTCTGAAATTGTGATTTAAACCAAAAACAAACTGGCAGCTTTTAAAGGTCTGACACTGACGCCACAGACTTAATTCTGCAGAGATTCACCTCCTGGATGTTAAAGCGACTGTCGGAGCTGATTAACGTGTTAGAAAACGGTCACGCGGAGTTTTGGACGCTGTGTTTTCTGACCTGTTTGCTCTCGGGTTTGTCGGGCAGCGCCGCTCTCCAGAACATCCTCAGCAGAGCGTCCGACTCCTCCAGAATCTGTCTCAGCGTTTTAGTGTCGCACAGAAACTTTCTGACCGTCCCCGAGTCTGAAACCTGAGAAAAACAAAAAAGACGGTGAGTTCATCATCTCCTGACGTCTGCGTGGATCACACGTGGTAAAGAAACGGCGCCCTCACCTGGTGGAGACTCAGGGAGCACAACGCCGCCTCCATGTTTCGCAGCAGAGCGCCGCCCTCCAGGATCTGCTGCTGCAGCGCCCTGAAGTCGTCGATGTGGCCCACGGCGTGGCGGCCGTGGCGGTTGGCGAAGGAGCCGTCTGGAGCCTGACCCTGCAGAGACCGGTCCTCGCTTTGTTTCTGGAGCAGAGGAGACGATGGACTGACCAATCCCGTGTCTCTAACGGGCGGCGAGGGAACGTTTTCTGTGGAGGGAAACTTCAGTCAGAACCTGGAAAAATTAATCTGTTTACAAAAAACTTTTTCTCTGACTCGACTTTTTTCATATTTGACTTTTTGTCAGATTTCTACTTTTTCCTCTAGGGCTGAACGATTTTAGAAAAAGATCTAATTGCGATTTTTCTGGCAGAAACAGAGATTTCAATTTAATTTACGATTTTCTTTTAAACAAACTTTAGTGAAGTTTTCACAATGTACAGTAACATTTACAAACTTGACAGAAAATTACATCAAACCATTGAAACATCAAAAGCTTTTACTCTAATGTGAGGATGAAAATAAAAACTGAAGGTAAGAATTGTTTCAAACTTTGAGATAAAAGGTCAATATTTTAATATGAAAAGTGGAAATTTCGGTAAAAAAAGACAAAATTCTGAGACAAAAAGTCAATAAACTGTCAGAGTTGAAGAAATCAATTTAACATTATGTGAAAAATGTCCAAACTTTCTCATTTAAGGGCAAAATTTTAAGATTAAAAAAGTCTAAGATAAGTTTGAAACAAGACAATGTTTGAGATAAAAAGTTAAAATTTTGATACAAAAAGTTAAAACTCTAAGATTTAATTTGAAAGTACACAATATAAATACAAAATTAAAGCATAAAAGGCAAAAAATATTTTTAGAAGATTTTTAGATAGTCGAATTTTGACTTTTATGAAATCCCCATGTCTAACACCTACTTTTGTTATTTCCAAACCAGACTTTTAAAATTATTTTTAAAAATAAATTTATTTTTAGTTATAAAAACTGAAAACAAAAAGAGCTATCTTTGACTCTTAACTTTTACAAATGATATAGTGCAAAATATTCTTAATGTTGTCAAGTTACATAAAGTAAAACACAAAACAATTAAAACAAAATTCAACAATCACAGGAAAAAAAGGATTTTTCCAACAGTCTCACACTCATAGACAGGTGTGTGTGAAACAGCTGATATAACAGATCCTGGGTCAGTCAGGAGCAGGAAAAAATCACAGCTTTAGCGAAAAAATGATCATGATGTTTGAAATTGCGATTTCGATCAGAAAACGATAAATCGTTCAGCCCTATTTTCCTCCCACATGATTATTTTCTGACTCAACTGTTTCACAGACTTGACTTTTTCTCAGGTTTTGACTTTTTCTCACTTGACTTTTTCTCTCACTTGACTTTTTCTCAGGTTTTGACTTTTTCTCTCACTTGACTATTTTGGACCTGACTTTTTTTAAGACTTGACATTTCCCGGAAAGACTTTTTCACTTACTTGATTTTTTGGACGTGAAAATTTCTAAGACTTAACTTTTTTCTGACTTGACTTTTTCAAAAATTTTGACTTTATCCCAGATGTTAACTTTATCTGAGGCTTAAATTTTTTTGGACATGACTTTTTCTTTGATCTGACTTTTGTCAGACTCGACTTTATTTCCAAATCAATTTTTTGCCTGACTTGACTATTCGTCGATTTTAACTTTTTCTCAGACTTGACTTTTCACTTACTTGATTTATTCTCAAACTTCTCTCAGTCTTGACTATTCCCAGATTTTTACTTTTTCTCAGTCTTGATTTTTTTGGACTTGACTTTTTCACAGATTTTTTCTTTTTTTCAGTATTGACATTTTTCACCTGACTTTTTCACATATTTATTTTTTCTAAGACATGACTTTTTCAACCAGGACTTTTCTTGGATCTGACTTTTCTCAGACTTTACCTTTTTTTCCAATTTGACTTTTTCCGGACTTGACATTTTCCCTTACATGACTTTTCCCTAGATTTTTCTTTTTCTCAGTCTTGACGTTTTTTTTGGACTAGACTTTTCTTAAACTTGACTTCTTTCAGGCCAGATTTTTTTTTCAGATTTAACTTTTTCTCAGACTTGACTCTCTCCTCAGATTTTGATGTTTTTACAGCCTTGACATTTTTTAAGATGTTGACATTTTCTCAGACTGACCGTTGAAAAGTTTCCTCCTGGTCGGACGCTGAGTCTCCGCCCGTTGGTTCAGCTGCTGCTCCAGCTGCAGGTGCAGTTCCCTGGGGTCAAAGGTCACACTGCTGCGCTCCAGGTGAGTTTCTTCTCCAGATTTACCTGTTTAGAAAAACACAGACGGAAGAGAGTGAGATATTTACAGAGATTTATAGAAACCAGGACAGAGAGAAGAAAGAAAAGAGAGAAAAACAGAGAACATGAAAATGATGACTCAGCGTTTTTTCTCAGGTGTGTGTAGAGGAGCTGTTACCTGTGTGTGTGTTGTTGGAGCCTCCACACACTCGGTGATAAACCTGCAGCTCGTGTTGGAGGCTGTGGACCAGACTGTGGCTCTCTGAGAGCTGCTGCTGGAGGACGCTGACCTCGTGCTGGAGTCTGAGGAGAAACACGAATTAACGTCTGAATTAACGTCAGCTCCACTTCCTGTCCTCACAAACACAAACACCTGTCCTCGCTCACCTGTTGACGGCCTCCTGGTTCCTCTGTCGCTCCTGTTTCAGCGCAGAAATCTCCTGACCTCTCGCCTCCACCTCGCTCTCCTGACTCCTGATCTGCTCCGCCCACCTCACCGCCTCTAGCTCCGCCTCCTTTAACCGGGCGCGGTCCAAGAGCGCCGCCTCCCTCAGCTGCTCGGCTTCTTTGCTGCCCTCTGCAGGCGGAGACCAGGTATTACAGGGGAAAACGACACAATCAGGAACTTTCTGGAGTCTCTGAAATTGAATCTGGAATTTCTGGAGTTTTCATCTGGAGTAACTAATCTGGAAATTTTATCTGGAGTTATTATCCAGAGTTTTTTATCTGAAGGTTTTATCAAGAGTTTTTTTTCTGGAGTTATTTATCCGGAGTAAATACCCAGAGTTTTTATCTTGAGTTAATGTCTGAAGTTTTATCTGGAGCTAATATCTAAAGTGACTATCTGGAGTTACGAATCTGGAGTTTTTAATCCAGAATTATTCCCCAGAGTTTTTATCCTGAGTTTCTATCTGGAGTTATTATCCAGTTATTTATCTGGAATTTTTTATCTAGAGTCATAATCTGGAGTTTTTAACGAGAGTTTTTTTGTCTGGAGTATTTATCTGGAATTTTCCTCTGTTGTTATTATGTAGAGCTTTTTATATGAATTTGTTTTCTGGAGTTATTTATCTTAAGGTTTTATCTGGAGTTTTCTTTCCTGGAGGTATAATCTGGAGTTATTTATCAAGAGTAATTTATCTGGAGTTATTTAGCAGGAGTAAATACCCAGAGTTTTTATCTTGAGTTAATATCTGAAGTTTTATCTGGAGCTAATATCTAAAGTGACTATCTGGAGTTACGAATCTGGAGTTTTTAGTCCAGATTTATTACCCAGAGTTTTTATCCTGAGTTTCTATCTGGAGTTATTATCCAGTTATTTATCTGGAATTTTAATCTGGAGTCAAAATCTGGAAATTTAATCTGGAGTTATTTATCCGAAGGTTTTATCTGGAGTTTTTTTTCTGAAGTTATTTATCTGGAGTAAATACTCAGAGTTTTTAATCTTGAGTTAATATCTGAAGTTATATCTGGAGTTATTTTCTAGAGTATATAATCCGGAGCTAATATCTAAAGTGACTATCTGGAGTTTTTAATCCAGATTTATTACCCAGAGTTTTTATCCTGAGTTTCTATCTGGAGTTATTGTCCGGTTTATCTTGAATTTTTTTCTGGAGTCAAAATCTGGAAATTTTATCTGGAGTTACTATCCAGAGTTTTTTGTCTGGAGTTTTTATCTGGAATTTTCTTCTGTTGTTATTCTGTAGAGCTTTTTATAAGGATTTTGTTTTCTGGAGTTATTTATCTTCAGGTTTTTACTGGAGTTTTTTTTCCTGGAGGTATAATCTGGAGTAATATATTGAGAGTTTTTTTTTCTGGAGTTATTTATCAGGAGTAAATTCCCAGAGTTTTTATCTTGAGTTAATATCTGAAGTTCTTTCCAGAGTTATTTTTCTGGAGCTAATATCTAAAGTGACTATCTGGAGTTACGAATCTGGAGTTTTTAATCCAGATGTATTACCCAGAGTTTTTATCCTGAGTTTTTATCCAGTTACTTATCTGGAATTTTTATCTGGAGTCAAAATCTGGAAATTTTATCTGGTGTTATTTATCTGGAGTTATTTATCTGAAGGTTTTATCCGGAGTTTTTCTTTTCTGGAGGTATAATTTGGGGTTTTTAATCCAGATTTATTACCCAGAGTTTTTATCCTGAGTTTCTATCTGGAGTTATTCTCCAGTTATTCATCTGGAATTTTTATCTGGAGTCATAATCTGGAGTTTTTAACCAGTAATTATTATTTGGAGCTATTATCTGGACTTAATATCTGGAGTTTTTTATATGGAATTATTATCTAAAGTTATTATACGTAGTGGCGGCAGGGGTAAGTCGTCGTACCTTTGGCGGCCTCTTTGAGCTGGTTCTGCAGACTCACGTTCTCCTCCTTCAGGATCCTGATCTCACTGGACAGTTGGCTCACGGAGTCCAGACCCTGGATGTAGATGTTTGTCGGAGCTCCTGGAGACGGAAACGAGGATACATCAATAAAACGTTATTTAAAATCATGATTTATTTAAAACAACATCAGAATGCTAAACCCGTTAGAAAGTTTAGATTCTTCACATTTCACTTCACTCTTCACAGAGAGTCAGCTGCAGCCATTTAGATCACTGGTGAGACCTATTTACTGCTGTTCGTCTTCATTTATACTCACGTGTCCAAGGAAGTATAATTTTTTATTTTTTTCGCAAACCTTTCCACAAAAAGAGCTAAGATGTTTTCAAGTTTCCTTCAAAAATTCTAAAACCTAAGATTCTTGAATTCTAAATGATGACTATATGTTTAAAAATGTCCTGTATGAAATAAATAGTTTATATGAATTATAGTATTATGAATAAAAAAATATAAATGTAGTGGTTTAAAATGAACATGCTCACATGCTTACAAGGTGGTTTTTTTTGTGAATTTATGATGTTTTAGAGTTTTCTTTTAAATTCTAAAATTCTAAATTCTAAAACCTAAAATTCTTAAATTTTTATATCCACTTCCAGATGTATAAAAAGATGACGATAAATTTTAAAAAAAGTCCAAATAGTATATATAAAAAAAGAAATGAGAGTTTGTAAATAATATAAATGAACGATAATAACATGAATAAAAAATATAAATGAAAAACTCTACGATGAGCATGCTAACATGCCTACAAGGTGGTTCTAACATTTTCTTGAAAATTCTAAAACCTGAAATTCTAAAATTCTTATCATCCATTTCTGAGTCTCATAAATAATGACAATATGTTTGAAAAAAGGTCCCATTTGAAATAAGTGTGACAGGAAGTGGAGGGTGTCCTCTGAAGTTTAGATGAAGTATTTTCTCTGAACATGCGTGTGTGTGTGTGTGTGTGTGTGTGTGTGTGTGTGTGTGTGTGTGTGACCTTTCTCGGTGACGGTGTGAGCCAGTCTCTCCTCCAGCTGCTGTCGTAGTCGATCGTTGGTCTGGATGGAGTCCTCCAGTCTCTGCCTCAGACTCCTGATCTCCTTCAGATGCTCCTTCATCAGGTCTGAACCTTTATTTACACATAATTATCTAATTTTTATTATTTAATTATTTAATTAATAAGGTCTGAACCTTTAAATCACAATTATTGACTTGGTCAGAGGTTCCCAACCCACTTCTAATTCTCAAAAATGTTTGAGGCCAACCGCCGAACCAATTAGTAAAGAGGCTGTATATTGCCTTAATAACTCAAAATGTAAAAAAATGACCCAAATTACCAAAAATGTGACAAAAAGGCAGAAAATGAAAAAATTGACCCAAAATGTCATAATGACCAAAAATGTAAAAAATGACCCAAAATGTAACAAAATTACCCAAAAAGTCAAAGAAATATATATATTAAACCCACAAATGAAATTACTGGATAATAATGTAACAGATTTGGGGTTTTACTATTTTCTTTCTGTTAAATTCAGGGCTCAGCATTTGTAAATTTAGAGTTTTATTACATTTCTTTTTAATACATTTCAGGTCATTGTTTTGTTTCAGGTCATGTTTCCTATAGGGCAATGATTCCCAACCTGTGGTCCGTGGCCCCCTGGTGGGCCACGAAGGTACTGCAAGGGGGCCGCCAAATCATCTCCAAAATAGTTAGATTTTAGTGTGTGTGTGTGGCAGGGGAGGTTTACATGACGATAAAAACATACTAAATAATGTATTAAATGTTAAAAATCAGGCGCGTTTAAAAGGACTTTAACTCTTAATACACCAAAATGCTCCTGTTTTTTGTTTTTTTTGCTTCCGTCACATTTTTAACTCACCATTTTCCTTTACTAAGTGAAGTTCTGCTCATCTATAGGTTCAGAAGAAATTCAAAGGTTTTTTCAGGTCTGTTCATCATTTAAGGCTTTATTTTTTAACAGAATTTAATTAAAGTGAACAGTTGATTTTCTGGGAATTTTCAAAGTGGACATGAGAATCAAGGCAATGTTGACGAACTTCTCGTCTTTTTTGCTCTGTTAAGGCACGTTGTTGACCTCACGATGCATTCAGGTACTCCGAAAACTTGAAAATCTGACAGTTTTGCCATTTTTTTCAGCTTTTGGACTGGACAAAAGGTTTGTAAATGCCAGTCATTTAAAAATAAGGTCGTTTTTTTCCTGCAGATTTGGTATCCTAAGGGTTCAACATCTTCAAATATTCATATATTTAATAAGAAAAGTTCCCGAAAGCATAAATGGCTTCTGTTTTTATGGGGTCGGAGATGGGCCGCAAAATCTTTTGAGACTTTAAAGTGGGCCCTGATTTGGAAAAGGTTGGGAACCACTGCTCTAGGGTCATAACATTCCTTCTGGCAGGACTTTTTAGTTTTAATTTCCTTTAAATCTTAACTGAGTTTAACATTTTTAATGCGTTTCTGTTATATATTGATATCTTTATTTATTAATTTGTACCTTGTATCTTCATATAATGGCACTCCAATAAAATCAGATTATCTTGGAAATAATTTGGCGGCCCGCCTGCAATGCCTTCACGACCCACCAGGGGGCCACGACCCACAGGTTGGGAATCGCTGCTTTCACTCAAAAAGAAAAATAACCCAGAAAAATCCACTTTTGTTGTTTTCTCTTTCTGCACCTGTGTTGCTGGCGCCCGACTGGTATCCAGATGATCCTGACGACAGGTCGGCCCCCAGTCTGACAGGTCTGGGTCCGTACGCCATATCCCACAATGCACTGCTCTCCAGCAGACTGGCCCCGGCTTTCATGGTGGAGCTGGCGTCCAGGCCGGCGCTGGCGGCGCTGCCGAACGGAGACGCCTGGAAACCGTGGAAGGAGAGCGGGAGGAAGGCGGAGGAGTCGGTCTGAGCGTGAGCGAAGGGCAAACCGTGAAGAGGTTTGGACTGAGGCGTGGAAAACCCTGAAGGAGGAAAACAACGATCAACAGGAAATAAACGACAAAAACAACAGAGAGAGAGAGAGGCCTCCTGTTCTTTAGAAAGAGAGAGAGTTAGTGCCACACGAGAGAATGAGGGATGAAGAGAGGAGAAACTTAATCAAGCAAACGAATCTTTTTCACAGAGCTTCATCAAAGGTTCAACCATCGGAGAAAATCAGGAAAAACTCAAACACAAACAAGAGAGAGAGAAAGCAGTGGGTTAAAACAGGAGCTGTAGATTATTAAAACCTGTTAACTGCAGAAACATGCACCAACATCCACCTGCACTTTTCCTTTTGACCAGCAGAGGGCGACACAGCAGTTTGATTATAAAATGAACTCAATCCTACATTTCTAGTCTTCTTCAATGATTTCAGTCTAATGTGTTACTTATTTCAACTGAATGAATAAATCTATATTGCTTTGTTCTCAAATTTTTGCTTAAATATCATTCTATTGTTCTGATGACACTTCAATGCTTTGATGACATTCTATTGCTTATAAGTCACTCTAATGCCTTTATATCACTCTTTGTGTTAATACCACTGTATTGTTGTGCTTTCAATCTTTTGCCTATGTTTCACTCTTTTCCTTTTAGATCACTCTTTTCCTTTTAGATCACTCTATTGCTTTCGGATCACTCTTTTGCATTGGTATCACTCTATTGCTGTTAGATCACAATTTTGCATTCGTATCACTCTATTGCTGTTAGATCACTCTTTTATCCTTGGTATCACTCTTTTGCCTTGGTATCACTCTATTCCTTTTAGATCACTCTTTTGCCTTGGTATCACTCTTTTGCCTTGGTATCACTCTATTGCTGTTAGATCACTCTTTTGCCTTGGTATCACTCTATTGCTGTTAGATCACTCTTTTATCCTTGGTATCACTCTACTGCTGTTAGATCACTCTTTTGCCTTGGTATCACTCTATTCCTTTTAGATCACTCTTTTGCCTTGGTATCACTCTATTGCTGATAGATCACTCCATTACCTTGGTATCATTCAATGCTGTTAGATCACTCTTTCGCCTTGGTATCACTCTATTGCTTCTAGATCACTCTATTGCATTGGTATAACTCTATTGCTGATCGATCACTCTATTACCTTGGTATCACTCTATTGCTGTTAGATCACAATATTGCGTTAGTATCACTCTATTGCTGTTAGATCACTCTTTTGCACTGGTATCACTCTATTGCTGTTAGATCACTCAATTGCTTTGAAGAAGTCCTATCGCTTTGATATCACTCTATCATGTTAAATCATAATTCATGTATATAGTATCACTCTATGGTGTTTATATCACTTTATTTTTAGGTTTTGATCTTTGTTTTGATGTCCTCTCTTGTTATGATTACACGGTATTTCTGTAGTGTCACTCTATTGCCTTGATATCATGCAACTGTGTTTGATGTCACTCTTTAACTTTAATGTTTTTCTTTTTCTTTGACTTTATCTTTTTCTATCTTTCACCCTGATGTCACTCTATTGCTTAGGTATCACTCTATTTCCTTTATGTCATTCTATTGTTTTGGTTCAATTTATGCTTTGATGTTGCTCTGTTGTTGTGACATCGATGTTACTCTGCTGCCTTGATTTTATTCTACAGTTTTGTTGTCACTCTATTGTGTTAACATCACTCTATTGTCATTCTATTGTCTTTGTGAGGCTCCTCCCTAAAGTTAGACGTTAATTTCACGCTGGTGCACAAACAGCCAATCAGACGCTCTCACTCTCAGAGTCGTTGAGCTGCTTCTGTAACGTCTGCAGCTCCTGATGAACCGCCGCCAGCGAGAACCCCGCCCCCCCCCTGCTGGTCTGGACCCGGGTCCTCGGGGGGGCGGGGTGAGGGTGGGGGGCCACAGGGACCCTCTGAGTGAGGGAGGAGGGGGGAGGCTGAAAGGAGAAGGCTGGAAACCCAGAGAATGAAAGAAAAGATCAGGCGGGAGGAGGAGGAAGCGCAGGTATGATGAGGTGGAGGAGGCGTGGCGTGGAGCGGCGTGAGGCGGCGCCCGCGTGCTCCTACCTGTGCGGCTCTGCAGGTCTACGGTCTGAAACGGGGAGCGCATGGTGGGGCAGCTGTGGCAGGAGTGGTGGGAGGAGATGATGGATGGAGGGGCAGACGGGTGGGAGAGGCATTCTGGGAAAAACAGATCCACTTAAAATGAAGACAGGATGGAAGGGGGCGGAGTCTAATCTAAGCACGTGTCACAGTCTCACCTGCGCCCAGTTTGGCTGAACTCTGCGTCTCCTTCTGCCCGAGCTCGCTAACGGCGTCCACGTCCGAGCCGAGCTCCAGGTCCTCGTTGATCGATCCGTGCTCATCGGACACGTAAGAGATGCGATCTGATTGGTCGGTGGTGTCGGAGAGGGCGTGGCTGCTGCAGGGCGTGTCGGAGCGGTGAGCGTGGTGATGGTTGTGATGCTGGTTAAGTTTGGCGCGGAGATTCTCGATGACTTTGTCTTTCTGCTGCAGCTCTTTACTCAACCTGCAGAAAAACACCAACACAGAATTATTTAATTATTCGCCTCCTCGTTATCAGCCGTGTGACTCAGGATCAGCCGCAGCCATGAGGTGATTAACCAGGTGTGTGAGTCACCTGCCGCTGATCTGAGGCGTCACACTGAGGCTTTACTGACCGCATCAGGGAAGCCTCTTAGTGACACATGACGCATGACATCCATCACGCCGCTCAGGGGTCACAACACGGACTCTTATAGACTCTAATAGACTCTGATAGACTCATATAGGCTCTTATAGACTCTAATAGACTCTTACAGACTTTGATAGACTCTGATAGACTCTTATAGACTCTAATGGACTCTGACAGACTCTTATAAACTCTTATAAACTCTTATAAACTCTTATAGACTCTGATAGACTCTTATAGACTCTAATAGACTCTTACAGACTCTGACAGACTCTTATAAACTCTTATAGACTCTAATAGACTCTTACAGACTCTAAAAGACTCTAATAGACTCTGATAGATTTTTATAGACTTGTATAGACTCTTGTAGACTCTTATAGACTATTTTAGACTCTGAGAGACTCTTTTAGACTCTTTTAGACTCTGATTGACTCTTATAG
The DNA here is from genome assembly GCA_008086565.1 of Thalassoma bifasciatum. Classification (NCBI taxonomy): domain Eukaryota; kingdom Metazoa; phylum Chordata; class Actinopteri; order Labriformes; family Labridae; genus Thalassoma; species Thalassoma bifasciatum. The sequence continues at coordinate 239,549 of RPOG01000306.1, forward strand.
ACTTTAATAAACTCTGGTAGACTCTAATAGACTCTAATAGACTCTGATAAACTCTTATAGACTCTAATAGACTTTTATAAACTCTGATAGACTCTAATAGACTCTAGTAAACTCTTATAGACTCTTATAGACTTTTATAAACTCTGATAGACTCTAATAGACTCTAGTAAACTCTTATAGACTCAAATAGACTCTTACAGACTCTAAAAGATTCTTATAGACTCTGATAGATTTTTATAGACTTGTATAGACTCTTTTAGACTCTTATAGACTATTTTAGACTCTGAGGGACTCTTTTAGACTCTTTTAGACTCTTTTAGACTCTGATAGACTCCTATAGTCACTTTTAGACTCTTATAGACTCTTATAGACTCTTATAGACTCTGATAAACTCTTATAGACTCAAATAGACTTTTATAAGACTCTTATGGACTCTAACTGACTCTTACAGACTCTTAAAGATTCTTATAGACTCTGATAGACTCCTATAGTCACTTTTAGACTCTTATAGACTCTTATAGACTCTTATAGACTTAAATAAACTCTGGTAGACTCTAATAGACTCTTATAGACTCTGATAAACTCTTATAGACTCTAATAGACTTAAATAAACTCTAATAGACTCTAATAGACTCTTATAGACTCTTATAGACTCTAATAGACTTTTATAGACTCTAATAGACTCTTATAGACTCTGATAAACTCTTATAGACTCTAATAGACTTTAATTAACTCTGATAGACTCTAATAGACTCTAATAGACGCTAATAGACTCTGATAAACTCCATTGAAAACCTGATGTGGTTCAGATAAACGTGATCGTAGAGGAACAAAGAGTCCACTCACACATTATGACACATGTTGTGTGCACTGAGGCGTCTGCAGCTGATTTAATTAACGCTGACATGTTGGTACACAGATGCCGCAGTGAAGGTCATTCATCTAAATCAATGGGCAGGCGGATACACACCCACACACACACACCCACACACACACACACACACACACACACACACACACACACACACACACACACACACACTCGTCAATAACCAAACAAGCTGCAGAGAACAAACTGTTTGTTTGGGAACATTTTGATTTCCATGTTTTGGTGTCTAATGCAGTGGTGCAAAAACTCAGGGAGGGCGGGGTCACCATATCTGTTTTTTATTCAGTATTAAACAAAAGTTGAAGCTAACACTGTAGCTCTTTTCAATACAGAAGTCTAAAGACCTACATGTCCCTCTTCCAGAATAAAACTAAAAGTTTAAATGCCGTGGACAACAAGCCCTGTGATTGGTCAGCTGGGTGAAGTTAGACTTTCTGTATGAACGAAGGTTATAATAGTTAGCCAAAACCTATATTGACCTTATTATCATCCTAACATTGCCCTAACTTTGCCTTAACATTATGTTAAAATCTGCCTAACATAAGAGTAACATCACCTTAACATTAGCCTCAAATCTGTCAAACATCATCAAAGCATTGTCTTTACATCACCCAAACATAACCTTAACATCGCTCTAACTTCAGCAAAACACTGTCCTAACTTCCCCCTGACTTCACCATAACATCATAGTAACAATGGCCTAACATTAACTTATCATTTACCTTTCATCTGCCTAACACCACCCTAAAATGTGCCTAACAATGGCCCTACACCACCCTAACATCTGCCAAACGTTGGCCTATCATTGGCTGAACATCTGCCTAATGTGGGCCTAACATTGGCCTAACACCACCCTAACGTCTGCCTTAATTTGGCCTAACATCTACATAACATTGGCCTAACACCACCCTAACATCTGCCCAACATCTGCCTTACATTGGCCCAACACCACCCTAAAATGTGCCTAACTTTGGCCTTACATCTGCCTAACATTGGCCAAACACCACCCTAAAATGTGCCTAACGTTGGCCCAGCACCACCCTAACATCTGCCAAATGTCTGCCAAACATTGGCCTAACACCGCCCTAACATCTGCCAAACATTGGCCTAACACCGCCCTAAAATGTGCCTAACATCAGCCCAACGTTGGCCTAACACCACCCTAACATCAACCTAACATTGGCCTAACATTTGCCTAACACCGCCCTAACATCTGCCTAACGTTGGCCTAACACCACCCTAAAATGTGCCTAACATTGGCCTACCACCACCCTAACATCTCCCTTGCTTTGGCATTACATCTGCCTAACATTGGCCAAACACCACCCTAACATCTGCCTAACATTGGCCTCATATTGGCCTAACACCACCCTTACATCTGCCCTTCCATCTGCCTTACATTGGCCTAACACCACCCTAACATCTGCCTAACATTGGCCTAGCATTGGCCTTACATCACCCTAACATCTGCCTAACATTGGCCTAACGTGGCCTAACACCACCCTAACATCTGCCAAAGATTGGTCTAACATCGGCCTAACACCACCCTTACATCTGCCTAACGTTGGCCTAACACCAACCAAACATCGACCCTAACATTGGCCTAACATCAACCTAACACCAACCAAACATCGCCCTAGCATCCCCCCAACATTTGCCTAATATCAGTCTAACATCACCTTAACATCACCCTAAAATAAGTTCTAATTTTGCATCTTGTCCTTTTGATGGTATTTGTTCACGTTTTCTTCCCGAAGTTTTTCTCATAATCTCTCCTAATATTTGTTTATGAAGTTACTTTGAGTAATGTCCACTGTTGTCTTCGGACTCTGATAGAAGTGTTGCTTTCTCTTACTTGTCGAGTTGTGCGAGCAGCGCCCTCCTCTCTCTGTCGGTGAGTTTCTTGAGCAGCAGCAGCTCTCTCTCCTGAGCTTTCCACTCCCACAGCGAGAAGGAGAACAGCGAGTCTCTGTACAGCGGGCTGCTTTTCGACAGCATGGCCTTCCACAGAGGCGCCATCTGCCCCCCCCTCACCACCACCCTTCAGCCCCCCCACCCCTCTACTGAGCGAACATCCCCGTCGTCTCCTCTCTCGCTTCTCTCTCGGAACTCGGCGAATCGAACTTTCTCCTCTGCGGCTTCTCTTCTCTCCGTGTCACTGGAGGTGAAGGAACGTGGCTCATTGAGGTTGTGACCTCAGGCGCGGCGTGTGCGACAGCAGGTGCGGCGTGTGCGGTGGTGGTGGGGGGGGTAAAGGGAGGGAGGGATGACTGAAGGTGTATGGGAGCAGGTGAAAAGCAGAGTAAATCCTCAGATTAGGCTTCCCTGGAGAGAGAGCGGGATTTTCAGCGACTCCTGGGAGCGTGTGACAGAAACCTGAACGTTTGCAGAAAAGATACAGGCTTTTGTTGCATCATGTAAAAGTTGCAGATGCACTCTCTCCAAAAAAAGAGACACTCAAGTTTGAAAGGGAAAAGCCTCTTAAACACCGGCAGAAACCCCCGGAAGGAGGGAGAGACGGAGTGACGACAGAGAGGAGGGGAGTGCGTTTAACCCTTCAAGTCTTACCAGGTCGTCGGCGACCCACTAATTATTCGTTCTCATCAATAATAACAGCAGCTTTAACAGTCTGATAGCATTTCCTCCTCAGTGTGAATCTGACAAAGTTTGGTGTGTTTTGTTTTCTTTAGGGTTCTAGGTGCACGAAAAAAGTGACTCCATCGTTCATCCCAGGATAGCTTGTGATAGACAACAACTGCCCCCTACTTGACTGACCAATAGCACACGATGATTTTGTGTAAAAGCTGTATTAGAGAGTCGTTTATCGTTTATGTGTCTTTCACATAACCAATCACTTTACCCTTCACATTTAGACCTATTTTACATTCACTTATGCAACAGAACGGGCACAATCTGAACTACAATTTCATTATTTTTGTTGAAACTTTTCCACAAAGAGAGCAAAGTTGACTAAAAAGACGACACTGAGCACTGATAAAGCTGGTTTTGTTTGTGCAAAGTCTTCGGACGAGAGTATAACGCTCCCTAAAGACTAAAATAGGGCTGAAAGGTTTATCGTTTTCTGATCGAAAATCGCAATTTCAGACATGATGATCATGTTTTTTTTTTCACATTATTCCGAAAAGTTAAGAGTCAAAGATGTTTTTTTTTGTTCTTCTGTCGTCATGACCAAAAATATGGTTAAGAAGTCCAGTTTATAAATAACAAGAATTGTATTTAAAGTCCAGACTCAGTGGAGGTGTTAGATTCAGGGTTTTGAGCAAAGTCAAAATTCGTCCAATATCAAAATATATGCAATATTTCCGACATAATTCCTACTTTTTATCTCATAAATTTTCAAAATTTTTACGTTTTATTTAAAAAAAATCTGTCTCTTTATCTAAGATTATTCTTTATCTGAAATTTTTAACCTTTAATGTGAAATTTTACACTTTTTTTGGCATAATGTTATTGTGGGAGGTCCTGGGTTCATATCCCGGACGAGCCCCCATTTGTTACGCCCCAATTAAAAGTGGCCCTATGGGGCTAACAACAATCCACAAAAGATTCACGTAAAACAAGCTAGAAACAATTCTTACCTTCAGTTTTCAATCTTGCATGAGAGTAATGTTGATGTTTTGATGGTTTGATTTATTTTTCTGTCAAGTCAGTAAATTTTTCTGAAAACTTCACTGAAGCTTGAAAAATCACAATTAGATCTAGACTAAAAACTCTCTAACTCCTACAAGGTTTTACCTAAAAAGCTCAAATTTCACTCAGATGTAGATGTCAAAGTGTAGAAGTGATGTGGTGAATTTCTTACGTCAGGAATAAAACACGTTGACGTGAGTGATTTTCAAAAATGGTGACGAGGAGAAAGCTGCATTTATCCCGATGTGGACTTTAGCAACATATTAAAACATGATATTTTCTGAAATTAAAGGTTTTAGTTTTCCGAATGAGGTGTCGCTGATGAATCTTGACCTTGAGGTTCTTCAGTTATGAGTTGTAAACCATAGTGTGGTAAATAAGCCGGATTAAAGTGGGATGTAAGGGGTTAAACGTCCGCGTCCTGAGGGTTTGTGCGTTCACGCTGCGTTGCTCAGCAGAAAGAACAACGGGAGCAGAAGCTGAATGAATGAGCAGCTCGTCTTCTTCTTTTATCTCTTTTCCCGTCTCCTTTGAGGCATCTTCAGATTAAAAAAAAAATAGATTCCCACTCAGAAAAAAGGTGAATATCTCCGGGTCAAATCTGCAAATCCGAGCATCTCGCTTCATGTGCAGAGTGATGCTCGCTCTCTGTCCACTTCTGTCCCTCTGCGGCTTCCCCTCACGTTTTCTCTCGCTCTCTCTCTCTCCCCCTCTCTCTCTCTCTCTCTCTCCCTCCCTCTTGCGTTTAGCCGCTCCTGACCTATTTCCCTCCCCATCGGAGGTTTTAATAACTTAACCTGATTAGAAGCCGTGTCAACATGAGCCAGGCCGCGGCGCAGCGAGCATCAGCATCCACGGAATAAATCTCAGATTATCATCAATATAAAAGAATAATAATAATAATAAAAGAGGAGGAACATTTATTTTATTGATAGTCAGAGCAGCTTTCATGACCTCTAATCCAAACGAGACACAAAGATCCTCTAATTCACGCACACAAAGGGTTAAACGCTGCTGAAATAGTCGCTGTTGTTCATTAATTAACTCTTTTTTTTTCTGCAAATGAAGCTTATTACAAGAGTTAACGGCTTCAGCGCCACCTCCAGTCGACCTGATGGTAACTGACTCGAATTAAGGCTAAAGATTCATCGAACACAAGAAAACTGTACTTCAACAGCAGATAACAATATCACACAACCTTTATTTATTTATTTATTATTTTTAAACCATCAACTAATCAACATCAGCCATTAAGTAGCCAATTTAAAAACTTTTTTTTAGATCTAATATAAGACTATGATACGGCGTTTTACATTGTGTAAGATGCTTTTTCTTAGTATTTATTAGTATTTAGTAGAATAGTATTTTTATTTTTATTTTTAATAAGATTGTTAATTTTTTTTATTTTTTTGATGGTTTTGTATACTGTGATGTAAAAACAGAGTAGCCAGAATTTGTGCACTAAGTGACATTTTTATTTTTCCTGATCAGGATATAGACTTGATTCTATGTGAACTTTCAAATTAAAAAAAAAATTGTATATACCCCCATGTCAAAGGCACATAGAGCAGCAAAAAAATGTAAACAACTGTAGACAAAATATGAAACAAACAGCCCAAAGTTCAGCATCCTAAAATACTGAATCTAGAAAATAAAAATTGAAAACAAACTGCTTGGATACTAAACTACTAGAAATAATAAAATAATTAGTAATGCTTTATGAAAATACTAAATAATAAAATCCTGAAATACTTAATGATAACATATATTATTTTAAAAATAATAATTATTACTAAAGAAAATATAATTAGAATTTTTTTTTCAAGAAATTACTAGACATTTCAGGGGACCCCATTTGGATTCTAGGCGACCCTAAATGGGGTCACGACCCCAAGGTTGAGAACCACTGGTCTAATAAAAGACTGAAATACTGTGTTTTAACGTTGTGTAAGTTGCATCTTTATACAATGACTTGAACCTTTTCACAGAGAGAACAAAGTTGACTACAAAGAGGACACTGAGCGCTGATACAGCTGGTTTTGTTTGCGCAAACTCGTCAGACTAGACGGTGGAAAATAAGGATGCATCTGCTGACTAAAAACTCTCTAACTCCTACAAAGTTTTACCTAAAAAGCTCAAATTTCGCACAGATGTAGATGACAAGGTGTAGAAGTGATGTGGTGGATGTTTCATGTCTGACATGAAGCATCTTGCAGATAATGTTCAAAATGTGGTGATAAAAAAATGAATAGAGGAAAAAAAAAAAAAAAAACTATTTCAGCTGCATTTATCCTGATGTGGACTTAAGCCACATATAAAAACATGACATTTTCTGAAACTAGAGACTTTAATCTTTCAAAAATGAGGAGAAACTGATAAATTCTGGCCTTATGGTTCTACAGTTATGAGATCTGAAACATAGTATGGTATAAAACACAGTTCATCCTGTTACGATCACGATGCATTTAATGTAAATATTCCCTAACTTTTGGTATATACTGCTTTTGATTCTTACCAGGGGTGTTTTTGTACAGAAAGTATTTCTGATTATGGCTAAATTTTAGTTGTAAATGTTTGTTTTTTCTGATCCAGGAGTGGAGCTGAGTTATTTTCCACTTCTCTTTCTGCGACGACATCGTCCTAAATATTCTGAACAGATGTCGGAAAAAGAGATTGAACGTTTTTTTTTTTTTTTTTTTGCAGCTGTGATGTCGTTCTTCCACAAACCGGTGTTTATCTTTGCATCACGCCGACACGATTGTTTGTACATTCGCATCTTTAAATCCTCAATATGTCGCACACTGCCAGCGCGATTAAGTCAATGTAAAGGTTAATGCACAGGCTGACCCCTCACACACACACACACACACACACACACTGAGTGTATAAAGTGTATGTTCTCTGGGAATCACAGCGACTGTAGATGAAACCGTCACAGAAACACACTCGCTAATTCTCGTTCACATCTGGAGCGCCATCTGTGCTGCAGAGACGTTAGATTACTGCAGGCCGCCGCCGCCGCCGCCGCCGCCGCCGCCGCCCTTGCTCTATCCCTCTGAGAGGACACTCTAATTAATCACTGAGCATCGTTTGTTTACTGGAGTGTGACCCCAAACTCGCCAAATTCTCCCCGACAACAGCCGTCAGGCAGGAAGGCGGGAACTGTGTTTTTTTTTTTTTTGGTTTCCTGCGTCTGTCTCTTGAATTAAAACTCACACACGCCGAAGTAAAACGTCCTGTCAGCTCCCGTCCTCTCTCTCTTTCTCTCTCAGGTACGAAAGTGGCGAGCTGTTATGAAACCGAATTGGTTGCCGCCGTTGTTCCACGTGACTGAGTATCCGGGACGCTCCTCGCTCCTCGCTCGCTCGCTCAGCGTCCAGGAGAGATGGCCACAAGCTGAGCTTTCACATATGGTCTGAAAGGGACAGAGCGGCGTCTGAAATATTCATCACACACGGCGTTTGAATTATGGAGCAGCTCAGAGGCTCAATAAGAGGTTTTTTTTTTTTTTTTAAAGCAGGTTTGGATCTGGACAAACTGTCCTGAAGGTGACGTCCAACGCTGACAAGACTTTCTCTGCTCTTTTTAGACCAGGTACGGTGGCTCTGATGTCCAAAAGTAGGATAAATATCAAACAAAAAGTCCCAGGAGCTACCTCTCAGTTTGTTTTATCTGTGTTGGTAAATAAACAAATGATGCCTCCAGTATCAAAAACAATGATTATTTACAGATGGAGAGAAACCTGAGTTACTAATCTGATTATTACACTGAACTTAAAAAGCATGATCTGAATATTCCAAGTCATGATACTTACATATGTCATGAAGTATCATGACATATGTGACAAATGTTTATTGTACTGGTGATGATTTGCAGCAACTTTTGGATGTAATCGGCCAAAACTGAGAAAACTAAATCATGGTTCTACAGAAAGAAACTTAAATTTGATAAAAAACAAAATTTGTCTTATTTGGTAACCGGAAAAAGAACATAAATGTGGAAATGATGACGGTCGGTGTAACGGTTGAGAGGACGAATGAGAAAAAATTGGAGTCACACTTGACTTTAAACTTCAGTGGAAAAGTCACGTCACATACATTAGTTCCAAACTGGCAAGAAATGTTCCGGAACGTGTGCCTTTATCTTCAAAGATGTGAATGGTTAACATTCCAGAATGTTTCCCCCATGAAGGCCAACATTCTGGAATTTGTGCCTTCATCCATGGAGACATGAACGGCAACATTCTGGAATAGTTCCCTTCATCTTCAGGGACATGAAGGGCAACTTGATCAAGCAAATTCTGAATGAGGAAACATCTATGAAAGCATCCTACAGAAGATACACACCTAAAAAATATATAAGGGTCAATGAGGTGACGTCCCCTTTTTTTTGTGTTCGAGTGCAATATTTCCTTCCATCATGAATTGAGTATTTCATCACATGTATTTCTTTATTCTATGAAACCTGTGTTATTTGAACACATCTTTAAACTATTAAAATATAACATGTTTTTTTGTGTTTTGGTTCCTCAAACCCCCAAAATGTCAGGTGGTGCAACCGTCCTGACAAGTATCCACAGTAATTAAACTCTAAAAATTGAATGTCAGTTATTGTAAATGGAAATTAAAAATACAGTGGCATTATTTTACGCTTGAACCTTTTTAAATAAAACATTCTTTGCAAATAAAAAAGAATTTTAAAGCTGTTGAGAAATGTAAAAAACTTTTGTCCCGTAATTTTCACCTTGTCAAATGTCAGGGTGGTGCAACCGTAACATTAGACTTTTATTTTAAAGTGAAGAGAATAAAACAGGAAACAGGAAACTGCATCAGCCAGAGGAGCCCAAATGACATTTGTGACCAAGTGGAAAAGTTTGTAGATTTCTCTGAAATACTGATAAAAAAGGTTTTTTCACTTCATTGGTGACTGGAACAATTTCCATGTCAGGTGGTACAACCAATGTAATAATGTGAAATGTTATTTTAACATCAAATTATTTATCTTATTCACAAATAAAAGAAATGAAACACACAAAATGAAAATGTATGAGTCACTACAGACACTTGAGAGATACTTGCCAATAATTTCACACAGAAAAAATAACAGGAACATATAAATATATTTTCATATATTTGGTTGCTCCACCTGACATTTTTGGGTGCTCAAATTAAAAATACTAAAAAATAATGAACCTAAATACTTTGAAATGTTGGTCAACTACTGAAATCTGTTAGAAAACATAATTCTTCTCTCTGAAATATGTTTTTATCCATTTTCAAAGAACTTTTTAAAAATACGTTTTTAGACCCTCTTTTTGTCATTGACCCCCCCCTTTCTCTCCGTCTCCTCTTCCTCGTTTGTTTCTTCTCCCGTCAGCTCTCGTTTCCTGCTCCCAGCTGGCTCCTCCCCCTCGTCGCCTTAAGCTGCTCTGACATCACCACATTACGAAACCCCAGATCCTCCCTGACGTCACACTGAAGCCCCCTCACACACACACACACACACACACGCAGGCCTCATTAAGTCTGCAGAGTCAGGACCGGGGGGCTCTAACAGAGGGGGGGGTTTCCTCTTTCCGTGTCTTAAACCCACAGATTATCTTCAGGAGCTCTCTCTCTCTCTCTCTCTCTCTCTCTCTCTCTCTCTCTCAGCAGGAGATCAGCTCAAAAACCAAAATTATCGTCCAGATCCTGAAACTCCAACAATCCACAGAGGCATTAAAAGTTACCCTGGCTACCAGAACTTCATTCTCCTAAATGATCAGTGTTTTTCCCTTCATCCTTAAGGGGCCTTCATCTTACAGGGGCCTTCATCTTACAGGGGCCTTCATCTAACAGGGGCCTTCATCTAACAGGGGCCTTCATCTTACAGGGGCCTTCATCTAACAGGGGCCTTCATCTAACAGGGGCCTTCATCTAACAGGGGCCTTCATCTCCCCCCTATGACATCATAAGGCTCTTTAATTTGAATGTAAACAAACAGGAGGAGGGTCTTTTGAAAGTTACCATGGCTACCAGAACGTCATTTTCCTAAATGATCAGTGTTTTTACCAGCTACATAAGAACCATAATAAAATCTCTCAAAATATCTTAGTTTGTATAAAATTTGAAAAAATATTTTCACCTGTAGGCCGCCATTGTTGTTTACGCCGCAATAACGTCTGAGTAGTGATGTCATATGGTTGCACCGGGCTGGATCTCATACAGGATCATATAAGTCCTGGAGCGGACTTCAGTGGTTTCCAGAGGAAGTTTTGTGGGTTTGTGTTGGAAAATAGTCGGCACAGCATTTGGCTTTAGTCTCCGTTTATAATGACCCACACCTGTCAGCTCTTTCATCAGCATGGGCCGGCTAAATGCAGCAAATGCTTCTGGGGAGAAGTGGCCAGAACATAGCCGCGGCTCCATGGGAAGTTGTTTACGCCCACAAGCCATTTCCCACAACTTCCTTCTTTTCTTGTCTTTTGGGAAGCTGTGCAGACTAACATCAGTCTCCTTGTTTCCTTTGGACTGAAAAGTGCAGTGACTTAGATCTCATCATTTTGACTTTTTATCTCAAATTATTGACTTGTATCTCAAATTGGGCTCTTTATCTCATAATTCTGACTTTTCCCATGATTTTGAGGTTTTTATCCCCCAAAAAATCAGCATTTTGTCTCTGAATTTCAACTTTTTCATCTTAAATTATTGACATTTATCTCATATTAAAAACTTTTTTATCCTAAATTATTGACCACTTATCTTATAATTTTGACCTTCTTTTTTTATCTCCAATTTTTGACTTTTAACTCAAACTTTTGACTTTTTATCTTACGATTTTGTCTTTTTTTTCCCCCAAAACTTGACATTTTGTCTCAGAATTTCAACTTTGATATCTCAGGTTTCACCTTTCACCCAAAAGCAGCCACATGTGTCATTATTATGTTTTTTTCCCTCCTCAAACCTCGTGACTTACGGCGACTAGTAGTGAGTAAACGGCCAAATCCAGATGCTCGGCACCAAGCAACCAATCTACGTCATCAACCCAGAATGCATTGCTGCAGTAAAACAATGGCTGAAGGATAGAAACTGTGTTTTAAACTGTATTTTTTTTTAAAGAAAAACCAATTTGTTATGTCTTTAACAACAAATTCTAGTTTGAGAAAAACATTTAAGCAGATTCATGCCTGTTAGTCCTTACAGTCGGGGTTCCCTTTAAGGGAAACATTTCCCTTTAGATTCAAAAGTCCAGGATATTTCCCTTTATCTTCAGGTACATTAAGGGAAATATTCCAAAAAATATTGTTTTAGGTTGAATTTTCTGATGACAGTCATGGCAGAAGTGTTCAACAATTGCAGTTCCTAGACTGTCCACTGGGGGCTGTGTGCCAAGACACCAGAAACCACATACACACTCATTCAAAATTCAGAGCTTAATAGCAGAAAGAAACATGTTTAAAGTTTGATGTAATACTTCATATTTTTGTGCCTTTAGCCCGTTTTTGTTGATGTTTTGATCATTATCCTCATATTTATAGACTCACTTATTGTCCAAAATTATTAATAACAGGTCAGATTCAAACCAGATATTTACATTTTATATCATAAATTTTGTTCTTCCTGTTGTATTCTGTGGAACAAAAATCAAAATCATCACTTCTCATATACACAAACATCTGAGGGATTTTTAGAAGCTTTTTTTCTGTTTTTATCTCTCTGTTTTCAACCTCAGAAACTCAGAAATGTGAATGTTTCTCGCTGAAATCTGCAGGAGTGTTTGTGACACTTTGACGCAGGTTTTAAAGACACAGCAGAGAAATTAAAGCTCCTGATTTAGACACAAATGCTGATAAATGTTGAGTCATTAAACCTCAAACCCTGAGTTCAGGATCATTATTTCATGAGCAGACGTTTCTACAATCAGATTTTCCGTATCAGTGATATAAGAATTCGTTTCCTCCCTCGTTCATTAACCAATTATCTGTCGTTAATTATCGTCATCATCCTCTGAGCTCATCTGATAAAACAGCCCCGAGGAAAAACATCAACCCGGCGTCATTCGCCGATACTTTCCACTGACTGACATCCAACAGTGACGCAACACACACACACACACACACACACACACACACACACACACACATAAACAGAGGGGTTACTGACCGGATGGCGAGCAGCTCCGTCTTCTCCTCTGGATCTTCGGCGTGATCTCCTGTTGGACACATTATGAATTAATGACCCTCTAAATCAACCCTGATGAGATTTGTCCCTCCCCAGCCTCCGTATCTGTTCTGATTTGCGTCGTATAAAGATGACTCACGCCCGCTGATCTTGGCGCCGACCCTCTGAGCGAGCGCGGCGCTCTGAGCCAGCTGCTCCCTGAAGCTCTGGCCCATGTAGTAGTCGATGTCGTTGGCGCGCAGCAGCTCCTCGAAGGCTTTGGTGGTGTCGCCCAGGTGCTGCGTCAGGATGTTACAGACGCCGCGGCCTTCACGGAGGCGCTGGCGGAGGTGGGAGAGCTCGCGGGCCTGAGCTTTGATCAGAGAGTCGAATTTACTGCAGAGAAGAAAATGAAGAGAGTGAAACCTGGAGATCAAACTGATTCCTCTGACATGAGTTCAAACTTTACTTTAACTGTGGAAATCCTGGATTAATCAGGAAAAAAACACAGTTTTCAGCTTGTTCTGATTCTCTAACGGGCAGTTTGTGGAGTATGAAACTCTTTGTGCAGGCTTTGTTGATTACATAACTTCTTTTTGGCACGTTTGAAAACTTTAAGTGAGCGTCAAGAGCTGCAAAATTCTACAAGGTTTCCCTTCATCTTCAGGGACATTAAGGGCAACATTCCCGAATGTTTCATTTAATGTCCCTGAAGATAAAGGGCAATATTCTGGAATGTTTCCCTTTATCCAGTGAGACATGAAGGGCAACATTCTGGAATGTTTCCCTTTATCCAGTGAGACATGAAGGGCAACATTCCCGAATGTTTCCCTTTATCCAGTGAGACATGAAGGGCAACATTCCCGAATGTTTCCTTTAATGTCCCTAAAGATGAAGGGCAACATTCTGGAATGTTTCCCTTTATCCAGTGAGACATGAAGGGCAACATTCCCGAATGTTTCCTTTAATGTCCCTAAAGATGAAGGGCAACATTCTGGAATGTTTCCCTTTATCCAGTGAGACATGAAGGGCAACATTCCGGAATGTTTCCTTTAATGTCCCTAAAGATGAAGGGCAGAATTCTGGAATGTTTCCCTTTATCCAGTGAGACATGAAGGGCAACATTCCGGAATGTTTCCCTTTATCCAGTGAGACATGAAGGGCAACATTCTGGAATGTTTCCCTTTATCCAGTGAGACATGAAGGGCAACATTCCGGAATGTTTCCCTTTATCCAGTGAGACATGAAGGGCAACATTCTGGAATGTTTCCCTTTATCCAGTGAGACATGAAGGGCAACATTCTGGAATGTTTCCCTTTATCCAGTGAGACATGAAGGGCAACATTCTGGAATGTTTCCCTTTGTCCAATGAGACATTAAGGACAACATTCCGGAATGTTTCCCTTTATCCAGTGAGACATGAAGGGCAAAATTCCGGAATGTTGCCCTTTATCCAGTGAGACATGAAGGGCAACATTCCGGAATGTTTTCTTTTATCTCCAGAAAAATTTAAGGCCACATTCCAAAACACCTTGTCTGGTTCTAGGTTACATTTTTTAAGGATAGTTATGGCAGAAGTGTTTAATATTTGCAGTTCCTGGAGTGTCCACTAGAGGCTTTGTGTGGAAACACTGGAAATCACACACACGTCCATTCAAAATGCACATTTTTACAGCAGAAATAAACATGTGTAAAGCGTTTTTTTTTTTTTTTTTTTGTGTAACACTTCAGATTTACTCTTCATTATCTGTTCTGACTGCTGACAAAGTACAAGGTGTAAAATTTTCTCCAAATTTGTTGATTCTCCTTTTTAGTTTAGTTGTTTTCCAACATATTCATATATATTTACAATAACTTGTATGGTGTAATAGACATCATTTACATACAATCATTCCTCTTTTTTGAGTAGATAAAGTTAGGAATTTTGAGTTTAAGGTCTTCATCCAAGTTACATATGTTGATGTTTCACCACGGACAGGTTTATGTCAAAGTTTAGGCAGGATAATGTTTAAAAAAAATTTAATTATTTTAATGACAACAGTAACTGTACATTTTTATCAAACATGCATAGTTAAAAAAAAATGGTCATAATTCATTTTATGTGCATGGAAAGTAGCATGGAACTGCCAATGTAATAAATTATTCAAGGCTTTGAATTCCTTTTTTTCCTTTTTTTTTTTCAGGTAAAATATTATTTTGCATGACTTTTTTTTGTAGATTACATTTTCTAGGTTTTATATTTCTGTGTGTGGCGTGACTGACCCCGGCCACGTCGCAGACTTGGCGTCCTCACTTCCTGTCTTCTTGCCTCCTTTCCTCAGCTGATCCTCCAGAGCGTCCACTCTGGACACCAGCTCCTGGAGGCCTCTGTCAGGGTGGGGGCCTCTGTCATGGAGGGGGTGACGGGGGGAGGCCAAAGGACCCCCGTCGGACGACTGCCAGCCCTCGTCCTCCTCCGCCCCGCTCTGACACGGCGACGCCTGGAAGGACCAGTTGACTTTCCGCGGCGTGGAGGGGCCGCAGTCGCTGGAGGTGGAGAAGGAGCGGAGGCGGCTCTGGAGGCCGCGGATCACGGCCTGAGAGCGGGAAAGCTGCGAGCGCAGATCCTCCACCAGGCGCTGCAGGGACGAGGTGTCCTCCGTGAAGGCGGCGCTCTGGGCGGAGCTTTTATTGAAGGCGGAGCCGCCGCCGCCGCCGCTGCTGGACGGCCACCACTGAGCGCCGCAGTCCAGAGACGTGCACATCTCCAGGTCGTCGAACTCTGAGGAGGAAACAGAAACATTTATTTTTCAGTCAAATATGTTTTGATTGAGAAAAAAAAATGTTGCATACATTTTAAATAAACATTCATGTCTCCTTTTATAATTTTCTGTTATGGATTCCATTTTTATATTTACCATTATATTTAAACATTTTAACAAAGTTTTTAGAATCAATTGAAGAACAAAGATAATTGAACACAAACAGAAGGAAAGGGAGAAGCAGAGTTAAAAAAAAAAAAAAAAAAAAAAAAAAAAAAAAAAAAAAAAAAAAAAAAAAAAAAAAAAAAAAAAAAAAAAAAAAAAAAAAAAAAAAAAAAAAAAAAAAAAAAAAAAAAAAAAAAAAAAAAAAAAAAAAAAAAAAAAAAAAAAAAAAGGGGGGGGGGGGGTATAAATAAATAATTTAGAGAGAGGATAATAATAAATCAATAAAAATAAATAGATAAGTAATAATAGTTTAATAAAAAACAAACATAATAGTAGTAATAATGATAATAATAATTAAACAGAAACATTTATAACTTTCATCAGTTCATCTCAAACACAGACGGAGTAAAAAACTTCAGCTGGAGACGACATAAAGATGGAAAATATCAAAAATAAAAGGGAAAACAAAAATAAAAGTTTCAACTTTCTGATTTAAGGATGAAAGTCAAACCTCAAATCTTCACATTTTGACTCTTTCATTACATCAAAAAACACTCCTACACCTGTCGACAAACCCTTTTCACTAAAAACCTCCTCAAATTAAAATTCTCTTAAAAAATCAGTCCCACAATAAAATGTTATAATGCTTACATCTTCAAAAACGGTTATTAAAAGGTTTGAATTGTTGTGTTTTGAACATGTAAATAAAGAACTTTTTTTTTTTCATTTGGAGTTTGAAACTTGTAGATTCTTAGTAAAATAACAGAGTATGTAAATATAGGTTTGTATTTTTGGATAGAAAATAATATATCACAAAATAAAGGTCAAAAAGACAAAATAAAAAAACAAACTTGTGGGTTTCAATGGCCTGAAAACAGCAACTTAATACTACACCGCAAAAACTGAAATGTAAGCAAGTTATTATGTTTTATTTTTAGTAAAAATATTTCTTTTTACTTGATATAAGCCACATTTACCAGGCCAGTCTAGAAAAATGTCTCATTTCAAGGTATTTTAAGACAAAAATTATGACTAAAAGGACAGCCAATGGCTTTATCAAGTAATTAATTTAATTTCTAGAAACATGATGAGCAAACCTTTCCAATCTTGTTATTTTCTTTATGATTCATTTCAATCCAGATGTGGTTTTTGTCGATAAAAACCTTCAAATAAAACATTTTTTATGGATTTATCAGATGAATACAGCTCAGATCGGTACTAAAAAGACAGTTTTTTACCAAAATTAAGACAAACACTTGCTTAGATTTCAGTTTTTGCAGTGGGTTGAGTGACAGTGATGTCTGTCAGTATCAGACTCTACTGCCCTCTAGTGTCTATCAGAAGCGATTACAACTAAAAAGCTTTTTTTTTTTTTTTTTTTTTTTTTTTTTTTTTTTTTTTTTTTTTTTTTTTTTTTTTTTTTTTTTTTTTTTTTTTTTTTTTTTTTTTTTTTTTTTTTTTTTTTTTTTTTTTTTTTTTTTTTTTTTTGTGTATTATTTCTGGGGAGTTACTGATATTTATATTGAAATAAATCAAAATTTTTTTTTTCCAAACTCTTTTTTTTATCTAATTTTTTTAGTAAAGATACAGATACATCTTGTAAAAATAGGCATTATATAAAATCGATACACATAGTGTTAAATACATAAATAAATAATAGTCAAAGTATCAAATAAAACAAAACAAAAGCAGTAATAGTAGTAATAATAATGATAATTAATAATTATAATAACAATAATAGCAAGAATAATAGAAATAACAATAGATTTATATGAATAACAGTAATGATAATAATAAGAATAATAGTAGTAATAATAATAGTAATATTAATAATAATAATAGTGCCAGTAATATGGAAATAGGAATAGGCAATTTTTAAATGTGCCTGTGACATCATCAAGGGCATGTGGAACATTCTAGAACCTTATTTAACATCAATTCTTAAAGAGACAGGAGCCAGAGCAGAGTTTGAAAGAGGAAATAAGACTTTTAACGAAGCACCAGGGAGAGAAATAGAGAGATTTGTATGACTACGGGGACACCAGAGGGACAAAATAAAGACTGAAAAACAGTGAGGTGTACCTGGGCTGCTGGTGTCTTCTCTCTCGGCTTCGTTCTCACTGCGACCGCACGTCTCATAACCCAGATCCTGCAGATCGACCTGGATCTGTTTGCTGTCCTGCTTCACAGCCGTCTCCGCTACAGAGAGAGAGAGGGACAAACTTAATTGCAAATTATATTAAATTGCAATATGTCCTGTTGCAATATTCTAATCACAGACAGTGAAATATTTCTATAACCTGAAATGTGTCAAAATATCAGCTACAGTTTTTACAGCAGATGTTTTCTGTTCTACACCAGAGTTACTCAACCAAAGAGACAAACTGTTAAAAACTATCTTTACAAAAGAAACTATACAAGTGGAGAAAAGAGACAAAAACAGCAAAGAGGAGCAATAAAACTTAGTTTGAGGTGGTAAAAACGGTCAAAAAAGCAACAAAATTGGCATCTAAATTGGGATGAAACCTCAAAATATTCAATAAGTAGCAAAAAATTGTCCAAAAGTGGCAAAAAAAAAAATTGGAGGAAACTTCATAAATTCAGAAAGTAGCAAAAATGGTGGAAGAAGTGACGAAAAACAGTGAAAAGTGGTAAAAATGGCAAGAAAGTTGGGATTAAACTTGAACAATGGTTAGTTAGTTGCGAAACAAAGGTCCAAAAGTGGCAAAAATTTTTTTTAAAAAAGGTCAAAAATGGGCAAAAACAACAAAAAGTTGGAGCTAAGTTAGAAAAAAGAGACAAAGTTTGAAAAAAAATAAATGGTCCAAAAGTGTCAAAAATGGGCAAAAACAACAAAAGTTTGGGCGCAAAGTTAGTAAATGGTGAGAAAGTAACAAAAAATAATGGTCATAACTGTCAAAAAAAACAGTAAAAATGACTATGATGACCAAAAAGCAACAAAAATTAGCAAGAAAAGTTTAGGAGGAAACTTTAAAAATTCATAAAGTTGCAAAATCGGGGGAGAAAATGATGAAAAATGGTGAAAAGTGGTAAAAATGGCAAGAAAGTTGGGATTAAACTTGAAGAATAGTTAGTTAATTACAAAAAAAAAAGGTCCAAAAGTGAAATTTCTTTTTTTATAAAGGGTCAAAAATGGGTTAAAACAACAAAAAATTGGGCGCAAAGTTAGTAAATGGTGAGAAAGTATCAAAAAAATGGTCAAAAGTGTAAAAAAAAAACAGTAAAAAATGACCATAATGACCAAAAAGCAACCAAAATTAGCAAGACATTTTTTTTGGTGGAAACAAAAAAAATTCAGAAAGTTGCAAAAATGTGGAACAAAACAATGAAGAACAGTGAAAAGTGGTAGAAAATGGCCAAAGTCAACAAAAGTGGTACAAAAGTTGGGATTATATTCGGAAAATAGTCATTTTGTTGCAAAGAAAATGGTCCAAAAGTGTCAAAACAGGGTGAAAAGTGTCAGAAAGTGGGGGTGGACTTAGGAAATAGTGAGAAGTTTTCAAAAAAATGTTCCCAAAGTGTGAAAAAAGAAGGTAAAAGTGTTAAAATGTGTAAAATCAGTCCCAGTTGTAGTGGTAGTGGGTTGTTGTTGTTGTGCTGTAATTAATGAAACTGTTCATGTTCAACAATGAGTTTGTCAGAAATAACCACACTAAAAATCACAATTGTTAAAAGGGTCAATGACAAAAAGAGGGTTTAAAAACTTATTTTCAAAAAGTTCTTTGAAAATGGATAAAAACATATTTCTGAGAGAAGAATTATGTTTTCTAACAGATTTCAGTAGTTGACCAACATTTCAAAGTTTTTAGGTTCATTATTTTTTAGTATTTTTAATTTGAGCACCCAAAAATGTCAGGTGGCGCAACCAAATATATGAAAATATATTTATATGTTCCTGTTATTTTTTCTGTGTGAAATTATTGGCAAGTATCTCTCAAGTGTCTGTAGTGACTCATACATTTTCATTTTGTGTGTTTCATTTCTTTTATTTGTGAATAAGATAAATANATTCACAAATAAAAGAAATGAAACGCACAAAATGAAAATGTATGAGTCACTACAGACACTTGAGAGATACTTGCCAATAATTTCACACAGAAAAAATAACAGGAACATATAAATATATTTTCATATATTTGGTTGCACCACCTGACATTTTTGGGTGCTCAAATTAAAAATACTAAAAAATAATGAACCTAAAAACTTTGAAATGTTGGTCAACTACTGAAATCTGTTAGAAAACATAATTCTTCACTCAGAAACTTTTTGTCATTGACCCATATAGGAAATAATAATCATAGTTGGGTTATTTTTCAGCATTAATTTTAATCTGTTAAACTCACTGAGCAGCTCCCTGTAATCTTTCAGCTGCTCGGCCTGCGCCTGCACCGTTGCCTCGGAAACCATCAGTCGCTCTCGCAGCTCTTTGCTCCTCTGCTGCAGACGAACCGTCTTCGCACACGTCTCCGCCGAGAGCTCGCTGTCCGCTCCGTCCTGAGGGAAAACCAGGAGGATGAACTTTAACAAAAACTTAAAAAAACTCTCCTTTCAGAAACGGTGGCTGTTTTCCAAACCGCCTACTACACTAGCGATGCCTACTACTTCGGCTGAAATTCAGTATGTAGTAGGCAGAACGCGAAAACTTGCGAGATCTGTAGTAAACTACAAGTTCCCGGATGTTTCTACTGATCGGAGAAAATTTCTCAGTCTGTAACGGACCAGTCTACCTGGCGTACTGTTTCCCACAATGCACGGCGCTAATGGCGTTTGTCAGTTTGGGGGCGCTCAGGTTGAGGTGAATTACTGACACCTACTGGAATAAATCAGCTCAACTACAACACAACAACAAAAATGTGAAACGGTCCCAGAGATAAAAGTGAAGTGACAGGAAAGAAACAGCGGTAAATCTGCTCACTTCATCATGAAAGAGCTGTTTACTTTTACCAAATTCATAAAAGCCCCTAAATCATTTATCACTTTTTATTTTACACTAACAGCCTACGTGGGTAATGAGGACGCAGTTTTTACACCAGCTGGAAAAATAAAAAGTCAGTTGGTTTCAGATTTATTTTCAATACACGATAACTTTTGGTGCAAGATNGCTCTCCTCCTCCTCCTCCTCCACCTCCTCCACCCCCTCAATGGTCACATCCAGCTCCTCCTCCTCCTCCTCCTCCTCCTCCTCCTCCTCTTCTCGCTCCATCACCTTCAGCGTGGCGTCAGGCTGCAGGTGAAGCTTCAGATCCTCGTTTTCTGACCTCAGGCTGAACAGAGCTTTCCTGTAAAAACACAGAAAAATCATTTATAAGTCTGATTCACACAAACTGTCCTAATTTATTTGTATGAAAGTGAAAGTGAAAGTAGATCAGATTTCCTGTTTAACACTATTTGTACTTGTTCAGGATAATTTTACCAACTGCCCGAGTTCTAGTCTTTGGACAGTTTTTTACCTTTAAGCTTCTCTTCCAGCCTCCAAACTGTTTTTACACCTTTAACTTGTGTTTCAGCCTTCAGCTTGTGTTTTTAGCCTTTAGCTTGTGTTTTAGCCTATAGCTTGTGTTTTAGCCTATAGCTTGTGTTTTAGCCTTTAGCTTTTGTTTTAGCCTTTAGCTTGTGTTTCAGTCTTTGACTTGTATTTTAGCCTATAGCTTGTGTTTTAGCCTTTGGCTTGTGTTTTTAGTCTTTAACGTGTGTTTAAGTCTTAAACTTGTGTTTCAGTCTTAAGCTAAGCTTTAAGCCTCCAGCCCTTATTTTAGCCTTTAGCTTGTGTTTTAGTCTTTAGCTTGTCTCCAGTCTTTAACTTGTGTGTTTTGGTCTTTAGCTAGTCTTCAAGCCTCCAGCCCATATTTTAGCTTTTAGCTCATGTTTTAGCCTATAAATTGTGTTTTCGCCTTTAACTTGTGTTTCAGCCTTAAGCTCTTGTTTTTAGCCTTTAGCTTGTGTTTTAGACTTTAGCTTGTGTTTTAGCCTATAACTTGTGTTTCAGTCTTTAACTTGTCTTTCAGCCTTTAGCTCATTTTTTAAGCCTTTAACTTGTGTTTTAGCCTTTAGCTTGTGTTTTAGCCTGTAGCTTGCGTTTTAGCCTATAGCTTGTGTTTTAGCCTTTAGCTTGGGTTTTAGCCTTCAGCTCATTTTATAGCCTTTAACTTGTGTTTTAGCTTTTAGCTTGTTATTTTCCCTTAAGCCTGTGTTTTAGCTTTTAGCCACTGTTTTAGACTAGCTACTGTTTTACTCTCTAGCTTTTTTTTTTTTTTTTACGTTCTGCATGTATTTTAGCTTTTAGGCACTGCTTTAGCCTTTAGCCTGTGTTTTAGCTTCTGGCTTATGTTTTGGCCTTTAGCTTGTATTTTATTAATCACCTCATCTTCAAGCATTTGGCTATTGTTATAACCTCTAGCTTATGTTTTATCCTCTTGCTTGAGTCGAAATATTTTGCCTGTGTGTTTTAGCCCCTTAGCTCGTCTTTTAGCTTTTTGCCTGTGTTTCAGCCTTTAGTTCTTGATTTAAACTTTAACCTGTTTTTCTTGACTTCAGCCTGTGTTTTTTGCCTTTATAGCCTCTGTTTGTTTTGATTAACTTCATCAGCTAGTGTGGTGTTGCCATAGCAACCTTGACTTGCTGTAAATCAATCCAGTCCTGTCTGACCCAGGAGGCTGAGAAATTCAAATAACCTAATTTTGCTTTGATAATCTCAGTGAAAGTTGTAGATTAAGATCAGGGAAATTTCTGGATATGAGACTTTTGGCCTTTGACTCAGAAAGTCCTGACTGGGACTTTAATTCGAGTAAATCTGTTCTGTTCTGACCTCATCTGGGACAGCGAGGAGAAACCGGCTTTTTCCAGCTGAGCCTTTAGCTCCCCCAGCTCCCGCTCCACCACCCGCTTCTGCTCCACCAGCTGTTTGACCTCCAGGAGGCCCTGACCCTCCAACAACACGTCCACGCAGCTCGCCCTCGCCGCCGCCGCTGAGACCTGAAACCACACGGAGACCAAAGTCAGGAGCAGGTCACAAACTTTAGTCTGAGTTAGAACCAGAACGCCGCCTCACCTCAGCGTGGAGCCGCGGTTTGGACTCGTCCTCGTCGACGCTCTCCGTGTACTCGCTGTTCACGTCGTCCTCGCCGCCGTCGTCCTCTGAGCTCAGCTCTGCAAGAAAAGAAACGTGGAGTCGGTTTATTGCTGCTGTTCTCGTTTCTCTCTCAGCTTCAAGTTTGAGACTTTGTGCAACTCGGCAACTTTTCAACTCAACTCCAACGCACAGAATTTATTTCTAACTCTTGGTTCTTTTATCACTTTTCTATTTGGCCTCAATGATACAAGGAGGCGCATTGTTTCTGATGAGTCTCTTTTAATTTCAAAATAAGACATTTTTTCTGTGAATATGGCTCAGATTAAGTCTAATAAGACAATTTCAAATGAAAATAAGATGTAAAAACTTGATTCAATTTCACTTTTTGCAGAGTGCGTAGCACTTTGAGATTTACATTCTCAGAAACATCTGTCTCCCTAAGTCGTACATTTATATAATTTCATTTATCAGACGCTTATGTCCAAACAAAGATACATCACTGAGTATCTGAGGTTTGTTGCTTTGCTCAAGGGCACTTCAACAGTGCTCCAGGTATTCATTCTGCCGCCAATCTAAGTTAAAGTCTGAAGACACCATGGGACTAATAATCCTCATGGATGGATTTTAAAATCACATCCTCATTCATAAATTGATTCACATTTCTGGAAATGATAAATAATATACTGTAGAGAAAATTGCATCAGGCCTTGAATTGTCTCTTAGAAATGTAAAGTTCTCCTCTTTCATTCCCAAACGAGTGATTTCTAACGTCCATTTTTTTAGACTTAGACTTTTGGGAATGGAACTGTGTTGCACTGGCTCTCTGAGTGTAACAACACTGTAAAAAAGTTTGGATATATAGATATTTAGTATAAAATACAAGTGTTATAAACAGATAAGTGTGACTGACCTACAGCTATTAACAGAATATTTACACAGATGTAAGATTTACAGTTATGTATATACGTATGGGTTTAAATGGGAATAATCTTACTTTCAGTTTTTCAAGTTTTTTTGAATTGTTTGTTTAGTTAAAGTTTTATTTCCTCCTTCAAACTCTGCTCTGGCTCCTGTCTCTTTAAGAATTCATGTTAAAGTTTCTTTTTTTTCTAGTTTTTAAAGCTCTACACGGCCTTTATGTTGCAGCTCCATCAATGAGGTTCTAGAATGTTCAACATGAAGGTCAGAGAACTTTCTGCCCTTGATGATGTCACAACATGAAGGTCAGAGAACTTTCTGCCCTTGATGATGTCACAACATGAAGGCCAGAGAGCTTTCTGTGCCCTTGATGATGTCACAACATGAAGGCCAGAGAACTTTCTGCCCTTGATGATGCCACAACATGAAGGTCAGAGAGCTTTCTGTGCCCTTGATGATGTCACAACATTCCGGAACTGAGAGCTTTCTGCCCTTGATGATGTAACAACATGAAGGCCAGAGAGCTTTCTGTGCCCTTGATGATGTCACAGCATGAAGGTCAGAGAACTTTCTGCCCTTGATGATCTCGCAACATTGCAATATTTCTTCCCTTGTTTACGTTTTTTGAAATATGAATTAAGTTTTGACACAATAAACTGAACAGGTAAATCTTTCTGACCTCACTGTCAGAATTTTTGGAATCTTTTAGTCTTTTAGTAGCTCGACCGAAGACACTTCATTAGACACTCCAGTTGGAACCAAAGTTTAAATTCACCCCGCCAAAATAAAAGACCAATCAGAGCCTAAGCAGGGCTTTAAAAGCTTGATTTTTTCTGTTAAATTCAAAGATTTTCTCACTTTTAAGGACTTTAACCTCATTTATTTGTGTGTTATGTACGTGTTGAGCTGTTGGGGGCAGATTGTGTTTCTGTAGAAAGTGCTTGGGTTACTGTTGGGGGGGGTGATTGGACCAGTCATGGAAGATAAAAACTTCCTGAAGTCGTGTGTGCATTTATTTATTGATGACAAGCTGGAGTTTAAACAGGTATAAATAGAAAAAAAAACTGTCTAAAATTCAGATTTCGTACTCACTGTGCATAAAGAAGCTGCAGACGTCGCTGAATTGCACAAAGTCACAGAAAATCACAAATGCATCATATAAGAGCGATGTAGAAGGAGTTAATATTTTCTTTCTGTCTGAAAAAGGGTCATTCTCAAAACACGGTGAAAACAATAAAATGACTACGGTTATATATGTACAGTTAAATGTTTTTAATTTCAGTTTTAATTTCCTTTTTATGTATGAAAAGAATTAACTCTAAATTAACTAGTTATAATCAATACATGAGTTTGTCTCCAACAAGTAAAATAAAGACATTTTTATATTAAAATGTGATTTTCAATGTAGTTTTGTTTCATTTTGTCACTGGTGTTACCTTGATTTGCGCGAGTAGGAAACACTTTTATAAGAAATAATAAGTTCATATAACTACTGGATATTAAAATGCTGAGTCATGCTAGCCAAATGCTAACTTCAACCTCATTTTGTGAAATTTGACTGTTTTAGACATTTGTAATTCGTGTAACTTTGATTTGCGCTAGTAGGAAAAATTTTACGAAAAACAATTAGGGTATATTTTACACCAAAATATACCAAAAATAAAAAAGATACTGGTTCATGAGTATAACGACTAGATTTCGAACTGCTGACTCATACTAGCCAATTGCTAACTTCAACAACATTTTGTGAAATTTGACTGTTTTAGATATTTGTTATTCGTGTTACTTTGATTTGTGCTAGTAGGAAAATTTTGCGAAAAAAACAAGGGTATATTTTATACCCTATGAATATAGCGACTAGATTTCAAACTGCTGACTCATGCTAGTCAGTTGCTAACTTCAACATCATTTTTTGAAATTTGCCTGTTATAAATATTTGTCATTGGTGTAAACTTGATTTTCAAAAAAATTTTACGAAAAAGAAAAAATTATGGGTTAATGGGTTCAACTGCTAGATTTTAAAATGCTGACTCATGAAAAAAATTATGGGTTAATGGGTTCAACTGCTAGATTTTAAAATGCTGAGTCATGCTAGCCAATTGCTAACTTCAACATCACTTTTTGAAATTTGCCTGTTATAAATATTTGTCATTGGTCTAAACTTGATTTTCACAAAATTTTACGAAAAAGAAAAAATTATGGGTTAATGGGTTCAACTGCTAGATTTTAAAATGCTGACTCATGAAAAAAATTATGGGTTAATGGGTTCAACTGCTAGATTTTAAAATGCTGACTCATGCTAGCTAGTCTGGCATGAGCTAGCCTTGCTTGGACCTATGTGTATTAATCGTATGTTTAATGGCGCCAAAAATTTAGAAATTAACATACCAATAAAAACTTACCATTTATTTCAATGGGTGAAAACTGAATTTCAGTTTTTGACTTTTTTTTAACTTTTTTTTTGACTTTTGGGAAAATCACCGTGTTTTGAGAATGACCCACAAAGACGTGAAGCTGCTGAACATGCAAAGGCACAAAAACTGTCCTCAGGTGAGTTCAGGTAAAATCACTGCATATGAAACCACAGGTTAAAACATTTACACAGAAACATTCACAAAAACACGCCAGTGCATTTTTTAAAATCTCTCTTTTTCCTTCTTTTTTTGCGCCCGTGTGAGTCCAGAGTTAGTTTTCACACTCGTCACAGATACTGTCCCATGCTCCTCTGGTGCCCACCTCCAAACTCGGGGCGGTCGCGGCCCAGGACGGGGCCTCGTGCTGGGGGCCCCTCCTGCTGGAAGAGCCCCTCCCTCAGCTCCTGCACCTCCTGTGTCAGCCGCTCCACCAGGGGGAGCTCCGCCGGGTCCACCAGCTGTTTCTGGAAGTCCTGCGGCGACAGAGAGCGGCGTTTAACCACATTTGCATCAGAAAATAACAAACTTAAAGTGAAGGGCTGTTTTCCAAACCGCCTACTACCTCCTACTGTCACATGTAGTCTGTAGTGTGACTGTTTTGTTGGACCTGTTTAGTCGTATACTACTCTGGATTTCTGTTTCAGGAAGTGGAGCTGATGGTTTTTTTCTAATGTTTAACTTTATCATAAATAAATCCATGAGAACATTTCAGTCATTAATTCACCACATCAATCAGTGGAGAAGTTACAGGAGCAATAAAAGTAGATAAGTTAAATTAGCAAAATCCCCATATTTGATTTTTTTATCTTGCACCAAAAGTTATTGTGTATTGAAAATAAATCTGAAACCAACTGACTTTTTATTTTTCCAGCTGGTGTAAAAACTGCGTCCTCATTACCCACGTAGGCTGTTAGTGTAAAATAAAAAGTGATAAATGATTTAGGGGCTTTTATGAATTTGGTAAAAGTAAACAGCTCTTTCATGATGAAGTGAGCAGATTTACCGCTGTTTCTTTCCTGTCACTTCACTTTTATCTCTGGGACCGTTTCACATTTTTGTTGTTGTGTTGTAGTTGAGCTGATTTATTCCAGTAGGTGTCAGTAATTCACCTCAACCTGAGCGCCCCCAAACTGACAAACGCCATTAGCGCCGTGCATTGTGGGAAACAGTCATTTTCTCAGTCTGCAACGGACCAGTCTACCTGGCCTGGGGGGAGGCCAGACGCTGGATGGCCAGAGAAGAGAAACAGAGGCGAGGCCAGAGAAGAGAAACAGGGATGAGGCCAGAGAAGAGGAAAGAGAAGAGAAACAGAGACGAGGCCAGAGAGTCAAGAGGAGACAAGGACACGTTTTTAAAGATCTTAACCCTCTTGGGAAACAGTACGCCAGGTAGACTGGTCCGTTACAGACGGAGAAATTTTCCCGGATCAGTAGAAACATCCGGGAACTTGTAGTTTACTACAGATCTACCAAGTTTTCACAAACTGATACTACAAACTGGATTTCAGCAGAAGTAGGAGGAGGTTTGGAAAACAGCCACGGAGTAGAAACTGACCCTGATGATGTCATCCTTCACCTGCAGCCTCCTGCTCGCCGCCTCCAGACTCCGCCCCAGCTCCTGGTTCTCCTTCTCCCTCCTCAGAACCAGGCGCAGCTCCTCCTGCAGGACCCGGACCTCCTCCGATGACTCGGGCCGGGTCGTGGCGTTGAGTTGGCGCCGCAGCTCCGTCAGCCTCGCCGTCTGCTCCGTCATGACCTCGTCCAGGCGACTCGCCGCCTCCTGGATGTACTGGTCTCTGGAGCCGATGGTCCGGGTCAGATCCTGGACCTGGTCCTGGTGCTGCTGAGCCTGACGGGTCCGGTCGGCCAGGACTTCCTGGAAGAGGCGGTCCTTCAGCTGGAGGCGGAGCTTCAGCTCCTCGAGGACTTCGCCGGGAGCCGATTGGATACGAGCGAGGAGGGAGCAGCGCAAATCCTGGAGACGACGAGAGAGAAAGAAGCTTTTCAAATTCACATTTATGACTTTTTATCTCATCATTTTAATTTTTAATCTCATTGTTTTAACATTTTCTCGCGTTGTTTCATCTTCTTATCTTAATTTTTCACCTTTTTATCTTAGTTTCAACTATAAATCTCTTAATTTTACAGTTTTATCTCTTGAAAAAAAAAACTTTTTGGTAAATATTTTGACTTTTAATCCCAAAAATTCTTCTTTTGATCCAACAGTTTAAACCTTTTTTCTCATGAATTCTGCTTTTAAATCTAATTTTTCAACTTATCTAATATGTGGTGACCTTAAATTGCTTCATTTTAAATTCTTATCTTAACAATTCAACTTAAAAGCTCATAATTTCAACTTTTATCTCACAATTTTGACTTTTTATTTCAGAATTCTGACTTAAAATCTAATTTTACACATTTTTGTCTCATAATTCTGATTTTTTTTGTCAAGCTTTCGACTTTTTCGTTATAATTATGACTTTTTAACTCACAATTTTTAACTTTTTATTTCAGATACCCAACTTAGATTCTAATTGCTTTGAGTGTATATCTCAATACTTCTGCTTTTCATCTTAAAGTTTTCACTTTTCACCTTTTAACCATTACATTTATCTGATTATGACTTTTTTTACTCATAATTTTCATTCACAATTTCTCCTCATTTTGACTTTATCTCCAATTTTGACCTTTTAAATCTTTTTTTTTTCAACTTTTTAAAACTAATTTCAACTTTAATCCCATAATTTTGCCTTTAATTTTACATCTTTGACTTTTTTTTGCTTATAATTGTTACATTCTGACTTTTTTTTTTTTCTCAGAATAGTGACTTCACATGGGTATAAAAACATTTCTGATCAAAGCGAAGTGTCAGAATAAAAGCCTGATAAAAGCCTGATGACATCACATCCTGTGTACCTGCGCCTCCTGCGTGCGAGCGTGCAGCGCCCCCTGCAGCTGAGCGATGATGGCGTCTCTCTCCCTCAGGACGGCGTTCTGCCTCTCGCCGTTCTCCTGCTGCTGCCTGGTGACGTTTCTGCAGGCGTCGCTCACCTGCTCCAGCTCCACCGCCTTCGCTCGCAGCAGCAGCTCCAGGCTCTAAACGCCGCCGCCGCACAAATATGGAGTTAAAACAGTGTCAAAATTCACAAAGGCACACAGACAAATCCACAAATGCACAGACCAATGTCTGTAGCCAATCAGATGTCTCCCTCCTATTCAGCCAATCACAGCAGCGCAGCTTCGAGGGTTTGTTTCAGTGTGATCGTTTAGCGTTGAATCTGCATCTCATCTAACAAATTTGTCTCAAAAAATTGACTTAAAATCTCAAATTTTGTTTTTTTTTATCGCAAAATATGGAGTTTAACTCAAAATGTTGACTTTTATTTTAAAATATTTCCTTGATTATCTCACAGAAATGACTTTTTATATCAAAATTTAACTTTTTGTCTCAAAATTTCGACTTTAAATCTTAAAATTAGATTTTCTTTATGACATAATATGAAGGTTTAACTCAAAATGTAAACTTATGTTTCAAAAAAATTTACTTGATTATCTTGCAGAAATGACGCATCTCAAAATTTAACATTTTGTCTCAAAAAATTGACTTAAAATCTCAATTTTTTTTTTTTATCACAAAATATGGAGTTTAACTCAAAATGTTGACTTTTATTTTAAAATATTTACTTGATTATCTTGCAAATAAGACGCATCTCAAAATCTATCATTTGTCTCAAAAAATTGACTTAAAATCTCAAATTTTGTTTTTTTTATCACAAAATATGGAGTTTTACTCAAAATGTTGACTTTTATTTTAAAATATTTACTTGATTATCTCACAGAAATGACTTTTTATATCAAAATTTAACATTTTGTCTCAAAATTTCGACTTTAAATCTTAAAATTAGATTTTCTTTATGACATAATATGAAGGTTTAACTCAAAATGTAAACTTATGTTTAAAAAAAACAATAATTTGATTATCTTGCAAATAAGACGCATCTCAAAATTTAACATTTTGTCTCAAAATTTTGACTTTAAATTTTTAAATTCGATTTTTCTTATGACAAAATATGAAGTTTCAACTCAAAATGTCAACTTATGTTTCAAAAAAGTTAACTTGATTATCTTGTAAAAATGACGCATCTCAAAATGTAACATTTTGTCTCAAAAAATTGACTTAAAATCTCAATTTTTGTTTTTTTTTATCACAAAATATGGAGTTTAACTCAAAATGCTAACTAACAGAAAGCTTATTACTATTATTATTATTATTATTATCATTATTAATATTGTTGTTGTTTATTTTTCAAACACATTTTTCAAGTGCTCTACTGGAGAGTTCCAGCCAAATATATCTGTCAGTGCATTTGCGTGTCGCGCTCTGTGCATTTGTGAATTTTGACACTGTTTTAACCCCATAAGAGGGAGGAGTGTGTGTGTGTGTGTGTGTGTGTGTGTGTGTGTGTGTGTGGTCTTACGGTGATGGTTTCCTCGTTGTTGGTCAGGACGCAGCGCTGTCTCTCCAGATCTCGCTCTTTCTCTCGCAGCAGCAGCTGAACGCGACGAAGCTCCTCCTCCTTCGCCTCCACGCAGCCAAACTTCTCGTCTACGGCGCGCTGAGAAAAAAAAAACACACAAAAATATTCAATCAAACACGTGAGAATCTGTTTTTTCTGCTGCACAAGGAGAAAAATCCAAAATCTACGGAGGCTCAAATCTGCCAGATAAAAAAACAAGGAAAATTGAAAAACTGGATCTTTTCAAGTTTTTTTTCATTTTTGTCTTATTGAGTTGAAGTTTTGAGCTTAAGAGTCAAAATTATGATTAAAAATTTTATTATTATAGTTTGACAATCAGATTAAGTTTCAGTAATTTGACCATAAATGTGAATATTTATGAGCTTTAACAGCCAAAAGTTAAATATTGTGAGATCAAAACTTGAACTTTAAAAAAAAAATCTAGTAAAAAAATTTAAAGATAAAAGTCAAATGACGCAATGTGAAGTCAAAACAATTAGACAAAAATTTGAATTCTAGTCGTTTCAACTTTTTTCAAGTACTTTTGACTTTTTTGTCACAGTTGTAATTTTTTTAAATCTGTTAGTTTCGTCTTTAAATCTCATAAATTCTTCTGTTTTTGTTATAATTATGACTTTTAATCTCATTATTTCAACTTCTTTATCTCATGATCATTAATTTTGGTCTTAAAATTTTGAGTCTTTATGCAGTAACTTTCATTTTTAATGTCATTATTTTATTTCTTAAACTTGATTTTTTTCATTTCATTTCATATTTTGAGCTTTTTATCTCATTTTTTTTTCAACTTCAATTCTTCATATTTCAGCACCTCATCTCATAATAACAAATCTTTATTTCAAATACATGACTTTTTATTTCATAATTTTGACTTTTTCTCTTAAATCTACAACTTTTTTACCTTATCATTAACTATCTATCCCCTATTTCAACTTTTAAGCTCATATCTTGATTTTTTCATTTCTCATTTCATTTTTTTTACCACTAGTTTTGACTTTTTTATCTTGTATTTCAATTTTTATCTCAAGACTTTGACGTTTTATTTCATAATTTTGACCTTTAAAGCTCAATATCTTGAATTTTTCCTCTTAATTATGAACTTATCTCAACAAAAAAATAAGACAATTCAACTAATTTTTCTTTTTTTTTGTTTTACTGATGGAAATGAGCTCCCGTGTAAACCCATAATTTTCTTTTTTTAACGTTTTTTCTCCCGGTGATTTAAAAAAAAAAATTTTACCTCCAGAGCTCGATCTCTCTCTTTAATTCTCTGTCGTAGTTTCTGAAGAACAGAGTCTCTTTTCTCCTTTGGATCCTCCAGCAGCTCGCAGTCCTGAAAAAAAAACAAAAAAAATCAGTGTAAAAAAAAAAAACCTCAGAGTGCATGAATCGAAAACTCACAACACACCAGTTTTAGTGCGACGGAAACTGAAAAAATTGCACTAAATGGGAAATATTGATCAAAAATTCCTGCGTACCCTGCCATTAACTTTTCATCTCGTTATTTAAACCTTTTGGGAAATAATTTCATCTTTTTATCTTTTATCTATGACTCTTAATTTCACACATTTATTCAATCTCATAACTTTTAATCTCCTACTTTGAATTTTTATCTCATGTCTTAACTTTTTTTCCCTGTATTTTTTAACTACTTATCCCACATTTTCAATTTTTATCTCCTTTATATCTCATTATTTCATCTTTTTGTCTTGTATTTTATGACTTTTCATTCATAATTTTACCCAGTTCACTTACTTTAACTTTTTCTCGAGAATTACACGTATCTCATAATTTCTACAACTTATCTCATGCTTTGACAAATTTTCATCCTAATTCATGATTTTTATTTCATAATTTCCCAATTTTATCCCAATTTCAACTCTTTAGTGAAAAATTTGATCTTTTTACCTCATGACTGATTATTTACGGCATCATTTCAACTTTATTTTCCCCATATTTCAATTTTTTAGCTTTTAATTCATGATTCCTTTTTCATCCACTTATTTTGACTTATCTTATATTTCTACTTTTCATCTCCAGACTTTTAAAGTTCAAAATCTTGACACTAAATTTGTGTCTAACATTTTTCACACTTGCATCATTTGCACAATAATGTGCAGCGCTGTTTTTTCCCGTGGCCCCTGAACGCCTCAGAGGAAGTGAAAGTGTCTGAGTTCCTCTTTTCTCTGACGTGCGTCTGAGTCGTTGTTTTTCTGACCTGGATGAGTTGTTGTTTGCTGAGCAGCGACGCCTTCAGCTCCCTGATCGTCCTCTCTCTCTCCTCCTCCTCCCTCTGTCTCTGCTGCTCTCGCTCGCCCAGCTGCTCCTCTCTCTCCTGCAGCGTCGATCGAGTTTTCTCCAGAGTCAGCGTCAGCTCCTGCAGGTCAGCGCTCGTGTTTTTAAAGTGAATAAAAACAGAAACAAAGTGAAGCTGATGGAAGTTTCTCTGCTTTTCTTACCTGGTTGTGTCGCTCCGTCTCCCTGCGGTGCAGCAGCGCCCCCTGCAGGTCGGTCTCCAGCCTCTGCAGCGCCCTCTTCAGGTCGTCCTGGTTCCTCTGAGCCTGTCGCTGCGATCGCTGCTGAGCCTGCAGCTCCAGCTGAGACTGGAACAGAGACGCCTGCAGAGCCAGGACCTCGCTCTGACCTCGGACGCTCTCTGCACCACAAACCTGCAAAAATAAATAAATTTATTATCTAAAAACTATTTTTATGATTGTGGCAACGTCATGTTTATACAAGATCTCATTATACCCACAATTCATTTCTCTATGATGCCAAACAGCAGCTGGAGCTCACTCCAAAGGAAAGATACAACTTAATGAAACTCATCATTATAAAACTCGATCTCTGAAACTTTTAATCTCTAATTTTGACTTTATATCCCATAAATTTTACTGATCTCATGGTTTTGACTGAAGTATTTCATAGTTTCTACCTTCTTCAAATAATTTCAATTTCTCAAAAATCTCATAATCACAACTTTTTTCCTCATTATATCGACATTTATTCTCAATATTTCACTTTTTCATCTCAAATGTATGACTTTATCTCCAAATTTCAACTTTTTTATCTCATCATTTCAACTTTTTATCTCTAATTTTCTACTATTCATCTCATATTTGAGCTTTTTATCTCATTATATTAGCTTTCTCTTTATTTCAACTTCAATTCTTATGATCTCTACTAATCTCATATTTCAACACTAACAAATCTTTATCTCAAACACATGACTTTTTATTCCATAATTTCCACCCTTTTCATAAATCTACAACTTTTTACCTTATCATTAATTACCTATCCCCTATTTCAACTTTTAAGCTCATATATGTTTTTTTTATACTCTTAATTTCATTTTTTTCACCACTAATTTTAACTTTTTATTTTGTATTTCGACTTTCATCTCAAGACTTTGACATTTTTTCTCATAATTTTGACTTTTTAGGTTCAAAATCTTAATTTTTTTCCTCTTATTTATAAACTTATCTCAGCAAAAAAAAAATAAAAAAATCGATAAAACGAATTTTTCCTTTTTTTTGTTTTACTGGTGGAAATTAGCTCCTGTGTAAACTTTTTCTTCAGACCCACATTTTTTTTCACAGTTTATCGCGTTGATCTGGCTTATGAATCTAGTATCAGATCATACATTTTTCTTTTTTCCCAATCTTTCCAAAAATCTTTAATCTGACTAAATGTCACAACAAAAAGCAAATAAAACCATAAATTCTTCGATGCCTGGAGATTTAACTGTGATCTCTGTGCCTCAAACCTGCAGGGGGCGCCAGAGAGGATCTTAAAGACACAGTAACGTGTTGTTCCTGGTGTGTGTGTGTTTTTCAGTGAGTGCAGCTGTGAAACGACGTGAAAAGTTTCTCTGTTTGTTTGTTTGTTTGTTTGTGAGTTTTTCAGTTTGTGGACGAACCTGCAGCTGCTGCAACGAGCTGCGACTGGCGAGTTCTTTCAGGGAACACAACATCTGATTCTGCTCCTCGATGACGCGGCAAAGCTCTGCAGCCTAAACAAAATTTAAATAAACAAAATTTCATTTCACATTTTCAACTTTTTCTCAATAGAATGACATTTATCTTAAAATTTTAAGATTTTTTTATCTCATAATTTCGTCTTTTTATCTCAATTTTGTCTTTGTACCTAAACATTTAATGAATAATATCATAACTTTTACTTTTTTCTCTATTTTTTTATCTCATAATTTCAAATTTTTATCTCAACATTTCAACCCTGTAATATAATTACTTCGTATTTTTACCTATGAAGTCCATCTTTTTATATCATTAATCATAAAATTTCAACTTTTTAATTTAACATTTTCAACTTTTTCTCAATAACAGGACTTTTTTTATCTCGTAATTGTTTTTTCTTCCTCATTATTTTAACTGTTAATCTGTCATTTTATCTCATAATTGGAACTGTTACACCAGCATATTTGGGCTTTTTTTTTTAGAAATATCTTGAATTTATCTCATTATTTCAACATTTTATCTCATAATTTAGACTTTGCATCTCAGCGTCTTGACTTTTCATCTCTATTTTTTGTCTTTGTACCTAAACATTTAATGAATAATATCATAACTTTGACTTTTTTCTCTATTTTTTTTTATCTCATAGTTTCAAATTTTTATCGCAACATTTCAACCCTGTAATATAATTACTTTGTATTTTTACCTATAAGGTCCATCTTTTTATATCATTAATCATAAAATTTCAACTTTTTAATTTAACATTTACAACTTTTTCTCAATAACAGGACTTTTTTTATCTCTTAATTGGTTTTTTTCCTCATTATTTTAACTGTTAATCTGTCATTTTATCCCATAATTGGAACCGTTATACCAGAATATTTGGGCTTTTTTTCTAAATATCTTGAATTTATCTCATTATTTCAACATTTTATCTCATAATTTTGACTTTGCATCTCAGCGTCTTGACTTTTCATCTCAATTTTTTGTCTTTGTACCTAAACATTTAATGAATATCATAACTTTCACTTTTTTTTCTCAATTTTTTTATCTCAAAATTTCAACTTTTATTTTATTTCAACTTTTAATCTCAACATTTCAAACCTGTAATATAATTACTTTGTATTTTTACCTATAAGGTCCATCTTTTTATATCATTAATCATAAAATTTCAACTTTTTAATTCAACATTTTCAACCTTTTCTCAATAACAGGACTTTTTTATCTCTTAATTGTTTTTTTTTCCTCATTATTTTAACTGTTAAATCTCAAAATTATGACATTTTATCGCATAATTGCAACCGTTATACCAATATATTTGGGCTTTTCCTAAATATCTTGAATTTATCTCATTATTTCAACATTTTATCTCATAATTTCGACTTTCTATCTCAGCGTCTTGACTCTTCATCTCAATTTTTTTAACTTCTGGTCATAATTTCGATTTTTTTATTTCTTATTTTTCACGTTTTCTTCAACATTTCAACTTCCTATGTCACAAGTTTGGCTTAATATCTCAGTATGACTTTTTTTTTTTGGCAAAGACACATTTCTGAACAAAACTAACTGTCAGAACAAAAGCCTGATGACATCACTTCCTGTGTACTGATTGGATTTAACAAAAACATGTTTTGATTTTTCTCTCAGTGTTTTTTTTTGTACCTGAGCGTCTTTAGAGGCCACGGTGTCAGAAATGTTCTGGATGTTTCTCTCCTGTCGTTGAGCTTCTTCCTGAGCCGAACGAAGCTCCAGCTCCATCTCACCGAGACGCCGCTGCAGCCTCTGCATGCACACACACACACACACACACACGCACACACACACACACAGTTATTAGTGTTTTTACAGACTCACAGACTCAGGTGGATTATATTTGATGATCTGCTCTCAGACCTGGTTCCTGCTCTCGCTCTCTCTGATCTTGGTTTGTAGTGAGCGAACTTGATCCTGCGCCTTCTGCAGCTCGCCAACGCACTGACCGGCGGCGTTTTCGTACTGAGCGAGTCGACCTTCCTGCTCACCGATCAGACGCTGGAAGAATCAGAGAAAAGAAAATAAACTATATAACTATAACTGTCAGAGTTGAAGATCTTCAGAAAATTTAATAAGATGTATAAGTTAAAAAAAAAAAAAAGTAAACAATGTGCAGTTCCTCAAGTGTCCACTAGGGGCAGTTGAAGACAAAACCCTTGTTTGCACCGACTTCCAAGCAAACAACAGAGGATTAGGACGGTGCCCACAGAAACAATAAATATATAAATAAAGATTTAGAGACTGCAACCATATATTTTAACTTTAATTAAGACATTAAGACATTAAACTCATATCTACATTCAAAACTTAATCTCATACAAAAAGACTTTTATTCTAAAACATTAAGTTTTTTAATCTCCCACAAATGTACTTAGTTTTCTCCTACAAAAGATTTTTATTTTGTACATGTAAACTTTTGATCTAAAACAAAAACCACAAATTTTTTCAGACTATGAGACTTTTTTTTCTTGTCCATAAATGTTTTTAGTCCAAACATAGAGACTTTCAATCCTGTCCATGAATGTTTGCTTTTATCTCTGACAAAAAACTTTTTTATTGTGTAAATATTTTTTTTTTTAGTCTCTACTAAAATATTTTTTAAAATTGTTCATAAGTTTTTTAATCTTTGACAAAAAGACTTTTTTTTTATCTCGCACCTAAAGACTTTTTATCTTGTTCATAAATGTTTTTAAATCTTTATCTGAAAGACTTTTTATCTTGTTCAAAAAGATTTTTTTGAATCTCATTCAGAAATGCTTTACTTATCTCGTACAAAGACCATATCTTTGACTTTCAATCTTTTACGAAAAGACTTTTTATCATAATAAACAAAAACTTTTATCTTGTTCACAAATACTTTAATTTCAATCCTGTTCTGATGAACTTTAATCTTGCATATAAAGACTTTTAATCCCAAACAGAAACATTTTAACTCTCACCTTAAACAAAAAGATTGTTCTGTGATTTAATCTCATTATTTATGTTTGTCCCCGCCCTAGTGGACAGGTGAGGAACTACATGTTTACGGTGCGGTTTGACAAAAATTCTGGGTAAAAGTGAAGCATAAATTTGCATATTTGGGGGCGTGGCTGAGTGATTGAAGCTCCGCCCCTTGAGTTTGTCTGACACCTCACTCTAACCTGCTCACTCAGAGTTCATCTCTCTTTACAAACTTTATCTGTTTCTTTAATTTTCTGTGACTCAGGAAATCGTCGTGTGAACGTCCTGAGTGTAAATCTGCTCTGACGGCTTTACTGCTTTATAATGAACTCACACACACACACACACACACACACACACACACACACACACACACACTCATCATTAACATAACAAAGAGAGCGATGAAGCTCCGGCTGAAGCTCCTGAGGACCGTCGGGCTGCAGAGCGTCTCCATGGAGACGGAAGCGTTGCTAGGCAACAGAGGAGGGGGGGTATTTACGCTCGACCCCCTTGAGAGAGAGAGAGAGAGAGAGAGAGAGAGCGAGAGAGAGAGCGAGACAACGAGAGCTTCATCAGCGGAGGAGGTTTGATCTGAGGGACATAACTTCTTGTTGGGAATTCACTATGATCGTAAGAGACTTTTTTGTAAATCTAATCGTCATAATCATACACAAAAAATTTCAGGCCTGTAGCTCGAAGTCAGTTTGGCTCACCTAGGGGGCGCTGTGGAGCAAATACTGGCAAGGTCAGATTTTTAGCTCAAACTTCCGAACTTCTTGTTGGAAATTCACTATGATCACTAGAGACTTTTTTGTAGATCTGGTCGTGATAATTATACACAAAAAATTTCAGGCCTGTAGCTCAAAGTCAGTTTGGCTCACCTAGGGGGCGCTGTGGCGCATATACCGGCAAAAAAAGATTTTTAGCTCAAGCTCCCGAACTCCTTGTTTGGAATTCACTATGATCGTAATAGACTTTTTTGAAGCCCTAGTCCTGATGGCTTTACACCAAAAATTTCAGGCCTGCAGCTCAAAGTTAGTTTCCTCACCTAGGGGGCGCTGTGGAGCAAAACATACTGGCAAAAACAGATTTTTAACTCAAACTCCCGAACTCCTTGTTTGGAATTCACTATGATTGTAATAGACTTTTTTGAAGCCCTAGTCCTGATGAATATACACAAAAAATTTTAGGCCTGTAGCTCAAAGTTAGTTTTCCTCACCTAGGGGGCGCTGTGGAGCAAATACTGGCAAAATCAGATTTTTAGCTCAAACTTCTGAACTTCTTGTTGAGAATTCACGATGATCGTAAGAGACTTTTTTGTAGATCTAGTCCTGATGGTTATACACAAAAAATTTCAGGCCTGTAGCTCAAAGTAAGTTTCCCTCACCTAGGGGGCGCTGTGGAGCAAATACTGACACGAAATAGACGGATTTATAATTTTTTTTTTTCGTGATTGGATTTGTACTATGTCTTGTTACGACTTGGAGCAAAAGGGTAATGCAAATCTTTTTAAACGATTTTAAATATCAATAAAACGGAAAAAAAACTTTAAAAAAAATTAGAAACGGAAAAAAAAACGTTAAAAAAAAAGAAAAAAAAAAGGTGAGAAAATGGCGTCTGAGGTCGTCCCGTCACCTGCTGGAAGCGAAACGGCCCACACTGAACGTAATCATCCATCCACTGCTCCTCCATCTCCGCCAGCTCCGCCTGCAGCTCCACCTGCCGGTGACATGGGGTCACGAACACATCGAAGTCGCCGCCGCCGCCGCCACACGGCGACCTCAGGCGGGGTTTGACCAGCACGGGGAGCTTGCTGCCACGCCGCGTCCTCACCGGGCGATACTCGCAGCTCCTCAGGAGACTTAGCGTCACTTCCAGCCCGGAGATGGCGCTCTCACTCGGCGTTTCCCTCCTCGCTTCTGGATCTTTCTCGGCGGCGTCTTTGTGGCGTGCTGCAATGGCGGCGGGGCAGCTCACGTCCACGGTGGTTTCCAGCGACTCCACGGACGACGTCGGGCTTGGACACGTCCTGTCACACAGCGTCTTATCGGTGTCGGTTGAACACGACTCGACGGCGACGGTCGACTCCTCAGAGGCGCCGGAGCTTCTCGCGGCGTCTTCGACTCCGGGTGAGTAGCGAGTGGACGGGCCGCAGGACGTGCTGCGGCGCCCGATCCTGCGAGGAACCTTACACACCGCCTCGTAGTCTGAATCGGCGACACGGAGAGCTGCACAGCCTCTGCAGCGCCGCGGCTTCTGAGAGTCCACCGCCACCGCCGCCGCCGCCGCCGCCGGACAATGGAGGAGGTGATGCTGAGTGGCGTTCTGCTCCAAAGTGGCGTCCTCTTTATCCGCCCAGGATTCGTACACGGAGTACGCCAAGTCGTCCTGGATCATGTCAGAGTACCTCACGTCCTGCAGGGCGGACAGATCCATCACGCACTCCGCGTCGG
The DNA here is from genome assembly GCA_008086565.1 of Thalassoma bifasciatum. NCBI lineage: Eukaryota > Metazoa > Chordata > Actinopteri > Labriformes > Labridae > Thalassoma > Thalassoma bifasciatum. The sequence goes on from RPOG01000306.1 coordinate 279,492, forward strand.
TCACGATCACCTCCAAGACGCCACCAGGTGGAGGCACGCCGCCGCCGCCGCCATCTTCGACGTTGTTCTTGCGGTACAACCCCCCGATGCACTGTCGGAGTCGATCTTTCTCCAGGAGCAGCTTGTGAAGGCGCTCGAGCGACAGCGCCTCCACGCGGGCGATGACGGTATCGAAGCGGTACATGCGGTCCAGCATGAACGTGCACTTGGAGCAGGCGAACTCGCCGCGCCCGTCACGGGTCAGCTCGCGCCCTAGGGCGTGCGAGAGGAGCACCTGGAGGTTAACTTTGGCGGCGGGGTGGAAGATCCATCGCCGCTGGTTCCCGCAGAGCTCACGGGCGCAGATTCTGCACGCCTCTTTCATCTTCACCGGGTCCAACATGGCGGGAACTGAGACTTTCCCGTTTATTTTGACTGTTTTTGTCCCTCCAAGGCCACCGTCCTTCTGCAGATTTCCACTTTTAAGTCTTGATGATGAGTCTTTTGGCGGTTCGTGGTTATCGGATCAGAAAAAGGCGCCAAATCTTGAGATTAAAGTCTTAATCTAAAGTGTCACGTGATTAAATCCAGATGTTAAATGTAAATAAACTGATTTTTTTTTTGAGGTGATGAAGCTGCAGCTGCATCAGTTTCTGCCTCTCAAACCCAAATCTCGTCTTTTCACGTTGCTGTAAAAACGTGATTTGCAGCTTTGATTCGGGGAAGATGATTTCTACGCAGAAAGGCGGATGTTGCTGTTTCTCGGTTTTTCACTTCCCCCGTGACGGTGACACATCATCAGAACTGGATCGATCCTCGTGTCTGTGTTTTTTTCAGATCTATGTTCCAGCAGCTTCCACTCAAACCGACACGAAAGCGGAAAATTAAAAATAAAAAAAAATAAACGATCTTCGCTTTTTTCTCTCCTGGTTCTTTCACCGGGAACAGTCGGAGCCTCCTGCCCGCTTCCCCCTCACCTTCAGCGGCTTCATCAGCGGAGGATGGCCGGAGGGATGGATGGAGGGAGCGGCTGTCAGAGCCGAAGCACCGACGGACAACAGGGCAACGGTGACAGCAACCAAAGATCCTCTATGTTACAGAGGAGGTATCACTCCGCAGCAAAAACTAGACCCGACTGAGACACAGGGCGGAGGCTTTTTCCCCATTAAAAACCCGAAAAAAACAAAGATTTTAACTAATTTATTTGTAGTTTTTATAACCTCATCTTCTCATTTGTTTAGTTAATCCTCTGGAAACAACCATTTACAATCAAATATATTTAAAATTATTCAAATTTGACTTCAATCAAATCAAATCGCCAATATAATTCTTACTTTTTGTCATAATTCATTCATTCAACTTTGTACTTTTCATTAAAAAAATCTTTAAAGGGCTCTATAATAAATATTAAGAAATAAAAAAATAATATCAGTAGTGAATTATAATTAAATATTTCAATTATTGTATTTACTCTGTAAAACAGGTCTTATTAGTACTATTTAAGTAAATTTATTGTGATCTTAGAATAAAATAGAATAGAATAGAATAGAAGTTTAATGTCTGACACAAAGAAGGTGACAGAAATTCATCTTTTGACATGCCTCAGTTGCATCAAAGACACACATTCACACATTCACCATCACACTTGTACACACATACATAACAAGAACTTTAAAAGACCTGAGTTAAAAATACACATAGTAAAAAAAAATTCAAAAAAATAAAAAATAAAAAATAAAAAAATAAAAAAATTATAATTTCAAAATTATGCAGGGGCTGTAATATCTTATTTCATATCTTTTATATTCAAACTCAACCTACATGTGTTTCTAACCTTTGCCCTTATTTGTTTACAACTAATCATTCATGCTTAAAATCTATAAAAACTGTCCCAAAACTAAAAATATAGTTATAAAAATATAATTATATACATATAATTAATCATTTTTGTCTTACTCTTCACTTATCTGTCATTGTCCCACATGCATGTAGTTAAAAAAAGGTGCAAAATCGTTACAAATTAAGAGATCAGTTAAGTTCTGTTGCATTGTATATTACTGTATTTGGACATTTAATCTTTTGCTTCTGTTTAAAACAATTTGTTTAACCTCTGGACACAAGTATTTGCAGTCAAGCATGTTCGAAATCCTTTAAACTGTCTTAAAACAAAAATAAATATTTTTTAAAAAAGTATGATGTTTACTTTTTGTCTTGTTTTTGTTTATGTGGCATATTCCTGATTTATTAATCATCTGTAATCAATTCATTTCCATGTTTTTCATATAAATGCTGTTATATCTGCTTTATAACATCCTTAAATGCAAACTCTTATAGTTGCCCAACATGTTCTTAGTGAGTGTAGAGTCGTTGTATTGGAACGAAATAAAGGTTGAAACCAAAGATAAATCTTTATTTCCTGTTTTACTTTTTCCTTTGTTCACCAACTTTGTGTCAGAGTGAGACCTCTTGCAGCTTCACGGACTAAACCACTTTAGCAAAACGGGGGTTTCTGGGTCTGCACCAACTGTCTCTTTTTAATAAATGAACACTTTGCATTGAATTCATGAAACTATTTCACCTTTAAAATCACAGTTTAACATATTTATTGATATTTCATCCATGTGTTGCGTGAAAAAAAAATAAAATAGACGTCTGAGATCATTTTGTGAGGATTTTAACACTGTTGTGGTCAAAATTCAGTCATTTCTAGTTCACTTTCAATTAATTTCACTCTGTTGTAAAGATCATTTTCTTTATTTTTCATGTTTTAACACATTTTTGATGCTTTTGAGCTTTTATTTTGAAAATTCTCTGCATGTTTTGTTGTATATTTCTTCCTGGAATATTTACAACACTATGTTGGATGATTAAAACTGTAAGAAACAGCTGATTTAAAACATTTTTGTGTTTGCATTTTGTCATATTCTGCATGTAATCTTTCTGAAATAAACAAATTATGTTTTTGAAGTTGTTTTTTTTTTCTCGGTGCAGGGAGGAAACGAGGTCGCCGTGTTTCCCATCAGGCTCATTAAATTCTCTGAATCATTAAATGAGTTCATTTGTTTCCCAGGGGCACCGGCAGTGACCCTGAGACCTCATTAAACTCTGATGTCATGTTTGAAACGACACTTTCAGGATCTTTTTCCCAGGATCCTTCACTCCTCATGTGTCTGTGGTTAAAAAACTTCAGACGTGTCGTTGACGGATCTTTCCTCGTGTCCTCGTTCGTCACCAGACGCCAAAACACTGATGTGCAGGAACGAGGGCGTGCAATCAAAAATCAATTAATCCTAATCAGAGATATGTGACAAACAGAGTGCTCACTCTGTTTATTTTTCTCAGAGCCGGGTCAATGATGTGACGTCCCCTTTTTTTGTGTCCGAGTGCAATATTTCCTTCCATCATGAATTGAGTATTTCATCACATGTTTTTCTTTATTCTATGATTGGACACAATAAACTTGTGTAGAAATTTGATAATTTTATATTGTACAAAAAAACACAAAACCAAGGAGTTTGGGGGTTTTACAGTCCACCACGTTGGCAGGACTGTTCATTCCACAGTAATTAAACTCTAAAAATTGAATGTCAGTTATTGTAAATGGAAATTAAAAATACAGTGGCATTATTTTATGCTTCAACCTTATTAAATAAAACATTCTTTGCAAATAAAAAGAATTTTAAAGCTGTTGAGAAATGTAAAAAACTTTTGTCCCGTAATTTTCACCTTGTCAAATGTCAGGGTGGTGCAACCGTAACATTAGACTTTTATTTTAAAGTGAAGAGAATAAAACAGGAAACAGGAAACTGCATCAGCCAGAGGAGCCCAAATGACATTTGTGACCAAGTGGAAAAGTTTGTAGATTTCTCTGAAATACTGATAAAAAAGGTTTTTTCACTTCATTGGTGACTGGAACAATTTCCATGTCAGGNAATTATTTATCTTATTCACAAATAAAAGAAATGAAACACACAAAATGAAAATGTATGAGTCACTACAGACACTTGAGAGATACTTGCCAATAATTTCACACAGAAAAAATAACAGGAACATATAAATATATTTTCATATATTTGGTTGCACCACCTGACATTTTTGGGTGCTCAAATTAAAAATACTAAAAAATAATGAACCTAAAAACTTTGAAATGTTGGTCAACGACTGAAATCTGTTAGAAAACATAATTCTTCTCTCAGAAATATGTTTTTATCCATTTTCAAAGAAATAATCAAAAATATGTTTTTAGACCCTCTTTTTGTCGTTGACCCAGCCGCAGAAAAAAAACAGCAGAGACGTTGAAGAGACGTCGTTCCTCTTTTTACTGATTCTGTCAGAAAAAACTAAACGAGCTGAAATCTGCGTCAGCGAGGAATCTTTCGAGATAGAGGAGGAGATTTAAAAAAACTCTAAAACTTCAGGGACCTGCAGAGCTCAATGCTCCAGAAAAAGACGACAAGTTTTCAACTGGTTTCTTCAATTTAGGTCCTCAAATCTCTGCTTTAAGACTTTAGATAACAACTTAAATCTTCACCATAAATTTACGATATTGCATTCATAACTTTTCCTAACATTTCCATTAATTCCTGTTTTGTTTTTTGAGAATGAAAGAATGAAGCAAAGATAATGTGGAGTAAAGAAGAATGGAAATAGAGAAAGATAACTCATGTGGACGCCCATTTTCATCAGATAAAAAAATTAAAAGAAATCTTGGCTTTAATGAGAACTTTTTTTTGGACCACATTAAGTCATAATTTTGATATATAAAGTCAAAATTTTGAGTTAAAAATCAGAATTTGAGATAAAAAGTCAAAGATCTGAGATTAAACCAAAATTTTGAGATAAAAAGTTCATATTTTGGAATTAAGTCAAAACCTTGAGGGGAAAAAAAAGTAAAATTTTGTGATAATTAAGTCAAAATTAAAAGATAAAAAGTCAAATTTTTTAGTTAAAATTTCAAAATTTGAGAGGAAAAGCCAAAGTTTGAGATAAATAATATAAAATTAAGAGGTAAGAATGTGTGATTATGAGATCAGGTAAAAAAGTTTGAGATAAGATTTGAGATATGTCAAAATTTTGAGATAGATTCAAAATTTTGCAAATGATTAGGTATTTTGAGATGAAAAATAATTCAAAAATTAGAGATGAAAAGTCAACAATTTGGAGTAAAAGGTCAAACTTTTGAGATAAAATAGTCAAATTCTAAAATGTTAAGTTGATATTTTGAGATTGAGTCAAAATTTTAAGAAAAAAGGTAAAATTATGTGATGATTAGGACAAAATTGAGAGATGAATAGTCAAAATATAAGATGCAGTCATATTCTGAGTTAGAATTCACAGTTCGAAAGGAAAAGCCAAAGTTTGAGGTAAAAGTTCAAAATACGTATATTAAATGTAAATATTCGAGATAAGTCAAAATTTTGCAAAGGTATTTTGAGATTAAAAATGCAAACGGAGACTAAAAGGCAATGATTTGAATTATAAGGTCAAAATTTTGAGTTTAACAGTAGAGATTTAAGATGAGAATTTGAAATTTCAAAATTTTGAGATAAATAGTCAGAATATTAACTTGTCTCTAAAAAATTTGACTCAATATGGGCAAAAAAAACAAAGAAATAGTCTCAGTATGGACAGTTTTTCTTTAACCGGCCGGAATACGTTTCCATAAACTCATGCATTAAAATTTGATGCTGTTGATAAAAGTTTTGCACGTTGGCTTCATGCAGTGTTTGAGCGTCTCCAGCAGAGGGAGCTGCTGCTTCTCTGAGACCAAAGAGAAGTTTGTTTTTGTGTTTGTTGTGTTTAAATCATGTCGTACCTGCAGCTGTGAGTTCACTCTGCAGTTTCCGCTGCAGCTCAGACTCTGAGAGAGAAAAAAGAAACACAGTTAAAGTTCAGACTCAGGTGAGATCTATGTCAAAAGTTTCTATTTTAAAAGTTTCTATTTAAAGGTGAAACGTGCTCGTGTTTCTCTGACCCACATGTGGAAATAAAAACAGTCTGAGGACGACGCTCGGAGCCAAAACACAAAGATAGAAAAGACCAACGAGCAAAAATTATCTGACCTGGATTCAAACTACGAACCAGAGTTTGAATCTTTAGACTCAGAGTCTTTTTTACTGTTGGGAAATAAAATACCTCTGAATCTTTTTCGGAGGACAGATCGTGGACTTTGACCTCCAGCTCCTCAACTCGGAGATGCAGCGAGTTTTTCTGCTGAGTCAACTCCTCGATCGCCCTGAGACACAGAAAGAGAGAGAGAGAGAGAAAGAGAAACGGAAAAATTCCATTGGTTTCTGAATTATGTTAATTTCACTCAAGTGTTTAAAGAAACTTTGAATGAGAAAACAGAGCAAAGTTTCTCCATAAAACCTCCACTGAAGTTTCTGCATGACTCCGAGAAAAAAAAGGAGCAACTTAATGAGAGAAAAGGTAACGTTTGATGGGATAAATGAAGCTCTATTTGTCTAGTTTTTACTTCACATACGTGATTTCGTGCGTAATTTGATGCTTGTACTTTGTCGTAACTCTTGTACAAGGATATACACAAAGCCTTATTTGCACAATATGTGTCTATTTTATTGTTGATGATACGCAGTAACGTCCTGTGTTTGTTCTGTAAACAAGAATGTTTTTCAAGTGTCGTGCACAAAATAGCGCAATAAGTTTTTCTGCTGTCTCAAAAATGTGTTTCCAGTCTTTTGTTTGTGCTGTGTGAGCCTGATATGAGGCTTTTATTGTTGATAAACTTTATAAATACTGAACCATGTCTTGTTTTTATTGTGCAATATGCCTGAGTGGCTGAATATCTTTCTCCTCTTCTTCCAGGATCAGTTTCTCAGTCATGAAGAGGAGAAAACATCCCTCAGTGGTTTTTGTGAAGTGAGGGAGAAGCTGTGAGATGCTGGAGGATCTGGTTATGCTGTTAAATACTTATATTTTTTTACAAAATAAGACAAAAATCTCATAAACGTTAGTGTAGATATGTTTGTCAATGTTCCAATTTTTCAATCTGTTTATTTGAAGTGTTTTTTTTCTCTTCACTAAACCTCTAACACAGTGGTTCCCAACCTTTTCCAAATCAGGGCCCACTTTTAAAGCTCAAAAATGTTTGAGGCCCACCTCCAAACAAATACATACCGCTATATACGGCTTTTTTTGAACCCCATTTGGAAAAATGACCCAAAATTTAATTTTTAAAAATGTAATAAAACCCAAAATGTGATATCTGGTAGATAATGAAACAGATGTTAAGCCAAAAATGTAATAACTTTTTGCCCAAATTATGACAACTTGTTACATTCTGGTGCAATTATTATATTTTGGGTTTTACTTTATGCTTTTTCGCTACATTTCAGGCTCAGCACTCCGGTTACAGTTTTGACAATTTTTGAAAATCTGGGCTTTATTACATTTTTTTTTAATGACATTTCAGGTTGTTGTTATTTTTCAGGTCATGCTGTCTATAGAGGAATAACATGCCTTCTTAGGGGACTTTTTTTTCATATATTAAAATCAGAACTGTTTTAATTTCCTTTAAAACTTAACTGAGTTAAACATTGTGAATGTTATTATTTGTATTTGTATCTTAATTTTTCTATTTGTACCTTGTATCTTTATATAATTACACTCCAATAAAATACTTGTTTTGTGGCCCACTTGCTGTACCTTCGCGGCCCACCAGGGGGCCACGACCCACAGGTTGGGATTCGCTGCTCTAACATCCAATTCTCTGTTTGTGTTTTTCATCAGTTTAAAGTGTTTTCCTCTCACATAACATGCAGAAAATTGGATATAACACCAGAAATAAATGGACCTAAACACTTATGCACAGGACATTTTTGGACAGTTTCATGGTCAAAATCAGTAAAATAGTCCAGGCAGGTATTTTGGGTTAAACTCACCTGTCTTTGTCGTCCAGGGCCTTCTGGGTAAAAACTCCCCCGCTCGTCTCCATCTCTCTCTCCAGAGCGAGGCAGCGCTGCGACTCGGAGTCGGCCAATGAGGCCATTCGCTCGGCCTCGCCGCGCGCTAACTCCGCCTCCTGAAGACAGAAACGACGAGTTCAAGTCAACGCCAAGTGTGTGTGTGTGTATGTGTGTGTGTGTGTGTGTGTGTGTGTGTGTGTGTGTGTGTGTGTGTGTGTGTGTGTGTGTGTGTGTGTGTGTGTGTGTGTACCTCCTGTAGCAGCTGGACTTTGGTTTGGAGAATTTCCTGCATGTGGCTGATTTCTTCCTGTCGCTCAGCGAGGCGACGCTGCAGCTCTGCTTCACTCTGATTGGACAAACTCTCAGCCGTCGACCTACGAGAACGAATCAAATTAAAGCCACAAGCGGCGATTAACGAGTCCTCGCCTTCGTGCGCCTTTAAGTTTGTGTTTCTGATCCAACGTCGAACATCAGAACTATTCAGATTTGCATGCTAGTGAAAAAATGATCAACTTTTTTGATCCTCAGAGAAATAACAAAAATGTATTTGTCACTTTTTGTCGTCAATATGAGTTGTACAAACATGCAATTCACAGATAACCAGAAAAAAACTGGTTTGTTGAAATACAGACACTATAAATCGTCAAAATCAGACATTTAACTCAAACTTCCAAAAGTTTAATATGAGATAAAAAGTTAAAGTGATGAGAAAAGTCACAATTTTAGGGAGAAAAAAGAAAAGAAATGGATATTAAAAGTCAAAACTAGGGGATAAATGGTAAAAGTTATGAAATGAAAAGTCAAATATTGAGATTAAAAAGTCCAAGTTGTGAGATGAGTCACACCTTTCAGAAAAAGAATCTAAAATTGATGTTAGAAGGCAAAGTTAGGAGACTAAAAGTAAAAATTTTAGAGGCAAAAAGTAAAATTTGAGCAAAAAAAATCTGAAGTTATGAGATAATTAAGTCAAAATTCAGAGACAAAAAGTCAGGTGTGAGATAAAAAGTTAAAAAAGGGAGGTGTCAAATTTTGAGACCAAAAATCTAATATTGAGATAAAGTTAAATTTTGAGATAAAAAGTCAAAATTATGGAAGAAAAAGTCAAAGTTGAGATATACAAAAGTCAAAATTTCACTTTTTCTCCTCAAATTTTGACTTTGCTATCTCAAAAAATAAATTGTTTTCCCCAAATATTGACTTTTTCTCTTAAATTTACTTTTTAGCTCAAAATATAAACTTTTTTTTTTTAATTTGGACTTTTCGCTCTCAAAATTTTGCAATTAAAATACAAAATTTTGTGTCAAAAAGTAAAAGTTGTGAGATAAAAAGTCAATTTTTTGTGATATCAAAGTCAAAAATTTGAAGGGAAAAAAAACAATTCAAAGTTATGAGATAATTAAGTCAAAAATATGGAAGAAAAAGTCAAAGTTAAGAGAAACAAAGTCAAAATTTCACTTTCCCCCCTCAAAATATTGATTTTTTTCCCCAAATATTGACTTTTTCTCTTAAATTATTAGCTTTTCTTTTTCAAAGTTTCAAATTTTTTCTCAAAATTTAAACTTTTTTTGAAAATTTGGACTATTTGCTCTCAAATTTTTGCAATAAAACACAAACTTTTGTGTTAAAAAGTCAAAGTTGTGAGATAAAAAGTCAATTTTTTTAGGGTAAAAAAGAGAAAATTTTGCCTTTGTATCTCTAAGAAAAAAAAAAAAATCAACAAAGCCAGTTTTTTATATATATATTTTTCACTGGAGTATATATGCTTCTATATATATTATTTATGTTTATATCACAGAAAAATGTTTCCTTCAAACAGTACAGGAGTGTTTTAAATAAATGTTTGTGTTTTGAAGCTACTTTGTTGTCTTTGAGGATCTTTGGGTGTTTTTGCAGGATTTCATAAAGGGGGGTCAACTTTAAAGGGGAGTTTAGAAAAAACTGACACTAAATTTATTGCAGATATTTAATGAAAATGAAGTTATTTAGTTGAGCATAGTGATATTTTTATTCTCCGTCTGTGTGATGGTGCAGTCGTGTCGTTAGTTCTGCAGAAATGAAACGTGAAGACGAACAGTTGCTGCTCAAAAACAGCTGCAGCTTAAATAGTTCAGACTCAGCAACAAACGCTGCGACTCTTTTACCCTTTGACATTTTAAACCTTCTACTACAGCACAGAGATAAAAAAATAAAAAAGTATAAAACACTCACAGAGCTTTGTCCACGAGCTGCTGTTTCTCCTCCAGCTCATTCTTCAGACTCTCCACTTCAACCTTCAACTCGATGTTCTGCAAAAAAAATAAAACAAATAAACACAAGAGAATGAGAGAAACCCTCAAAAACCTACGAACTCGAGCTAAACATTGGTTTAATTTCAGATTATTGCTTTTAAATCATTATTCATGTTTTTCTTTGTGTTTAAATTTCACAGTTTAGTCTCAATTATCAGTTAGAGTCTGAACTTTAAGTGAGTTACAGCCCTGTTATTTAAAGCCACTATAAGTAATTTTCATATCTAGCCTTTAACTCATGTTATAGCTTTTAGCTCCTGTTTTAGCCTTAAACAAGTTTTTTTTATCCTTTAGTTTCTGTTTTATTTTGCCTCTTGCCAGTGTTTTATGCTTTAGCCTTTGTTTAATCAATCAGCTCCTGGTTGAGTTTGAAGCTCATGTTTTAGCTTTAGCTGGTGTTTCAGTCAATTTTTTACATTCAGCTCCTGTTTTAGCTTTAAGGTCATGTTTTTAGACATTAGCTCGTGTTTTTGTCCCTTTCCAGCGTTGTACCCTTTGGCCTATTCTTTAGCATTTAGCTCCTAGTTAAGTTTTAAACTTATACTTTAGCCTTTTATTTGTTCTTTAGCCTTAATCTTGGGTTTAGCCTTAAGCCCATTTTAGCCTTTTCCTTCTGTTGTAGCCATTTGCTTGCGTTTTAGCCTTAGTGTTGTGTTTTAGCCTTTAGCTCATGTTTTAGCCTTTATTTTGTGTTTCTGCCTTTAGCTCATGTTTTAGCCTTTATTTTGTGTTTCTGCCTTTAGCTCATGTTTTAGCCCATATTTTGTGTTTTTCACCTTTAGCTCATGTTTTAGCCTTTATTTCATGTTTTAGGCTTTGCGTCATGTTTTGATCCATATTTTGTGTTTTAGCCTTTTTCTCGTGTTTTAGCCTTTAGCTCATGTTTTAGCCTTTATTTTGTGTTTTAGCCTTTAGCTCATGTTTTAGCCTTTATTCTATGTTTTAGCCTTTAGCTCATGTTTTAGCCTTTAGCTCATGTTTCAGCCTTTAGCTAATGTTTAAGCCTTTATTTTGTGTTTTAGCCTTTACTTTATCTTCTAGCCTTCAGCTCATGTTTTAGCCTTTAGCTCAGCAAAATCGGAAATCGAGTATAAAGTCGGAAATCGAGTACAAAATCGGAAATAAAATACAAGATCGGAAATCGAGTACAAAATCGGAAATAAAACACAAAATCGGAAATGAAATAGAAGATCGGAACAGCTCATGTTTTAGCCTTTATTCTATATTTTAGCCTTTAGCTCAGGTTTTAGCCTTTAGCTCATATTTCAGCCTTTAGCTCATGTTTTAGCCTTTATTTTATGTTCTAGCCTTTAGCTCATGTTTTAGCCTTTATTTTGTGTTTTAGCCTTTACTTTATCTTCTAGCCTTCAGCTCATGTTTTAGCCTTTATTCTATGTTTTAGCCTTTAGCTCAGGTTTTAGCCTTTAGCTCATATTTCAGCCTTTAGCTCATGTTTTAGCCTTTATTTTATCTTCTAGCCTTCAGCTCATGTTTTAGCCTTTATTTTATGTTTTAGCCTTTAGCTCATGTTTGAGCCTTTATTTTATGTTCTAGCTTTTACTTTGTGTTTTAGCCTTTAGCTCATGTTTTAGCCTTATTTTATGTTTTAGCCTTTATTTTGTGTTTTAGCCTTTAGCTCATGTTTTAGCCTTTATTTTATTATTTAGCCTTTAGGTCATGCTTTAGCCTTTAGGTCATGCTTTAGCCTTTAGCTCATGTTTTAGCCCATATTTTGTGTTTTAGCCTTTCTTTTATGTTTTAACCTTAATTTTAGGTTTTAGCCTTTTTCTTGTGCTTTAGCCTTTATTTTATGTTTTAGCCTTTATTTTATGTTTTAGCCTTTATTTTGTGTTTTAGTTTTTATTTTATGCTTTAGCCTTGATTTTATGTTTTAGCCTTAATTTGTGTTTTAGCCTTTAGCTCATGATTTTATTCTTTGCTTTGTGTTTTAGCCTTCATGATTATGATCATGCATACATCTTGATATGACACTTTTTGAGGATCACTCAGAAAGTCCTCACTGTCCCTTTAAAGGTCAAATTAAAGCCATTTATTAGCTCACTTAGGTTTTCTGTTTATAACGTTTAGATTTATAAGAAAGTGAACCTGCATGTTGGAAACCATCATAGAAACATTGTGCTAGAGAGGAAAAATCACTGAATGAACAAGAAAAAACAGAAACGACCGAACACTGTAGATGTTTAATCTATGTTTTCATGTTCTGCACACACACACACACACACACACACACACACAGAAGTGAATCCTGCACGTGCTGACCTGTATTTTCTCTGCAGCTCTAAAAATAACCCTCGGGGATCTCAGCACCTGCTGCTCCCAGCAACACCTCCTTTTTTTAAACAAACCGGCCTGATCCTGCTGCAGGAGCGTTCACGTGCAGGTTCCTGAGATTACAGGTCAGGAAAGTCTCTGACACACTGACACACAGATACTGTACCAGCTACAGAAATAAAACTGATGCAGCCTGAGGCGTCAAAAAAACCTGATGTGGGTCATCGAGCGTGAAACTGAAAACAGGTCAGACGGTTCCTGCAGATTATTTCATGCAGAGTTTTGGAAGCAGAAAAAGAATCAGCTGCTGTTTTATGTCTCAGTGACCCTCACGTTTGAACACTCTTGACTCGTATCAAAGCTCAGATTCAGACTGACCTATTTAGTGCGCTCCTATTAAAGGATGCTTACAGTACACACAGTCTGACCCCATATCCTCTAATTATAGATTTTATTCAAACTGTCTCATGGTTTCTGCTCCAAAACATCTTTCTCTAACTCAGCAGTTCCCAACCTTTTCTACTTCGGGGCCCACTTTTACGTCTCACTTAATGTTTGTGGCCCACCTCTTACCGACCTCTGACCCCATAAATATGAAGGCTATATAATATATATTGCCTAGTTAGCTTCTAATTTTTAACAAAGACCTGAAATGTCATAAAAACAGTGTAACAACTACCCAAAATGTAGTAATGTAATAATTTTGCACAGTCTATTATTATTATTATTATTATCATTATCGTTATTATTTTATTCTGTCTATTTGTTAAAAAGGCAAGTTGATTGTGTTCTTCTTTTATTCTCTTTTTTTATTGTATATTTGTTTATATTTATTATTCTCATTTCTATGATTGGGCTTGACCAGGGTAACCTAATTTCGTTCCACCCATGTTTTACATGAGTTGAATGACAATAAAACTCCTTGAATCCTTGAATAATGTAACAAAAGTACTGAGCCAGAAATGTTTAGAAAAAAGTAATAAAACCTAAAATATAATAAGTCAATGATGAAACAGATACTGATCTCAAAATGTGATAACTTTTACTTTTTGCCGTTATTACATTTAAGGCTAAACATTATTAATGACATTTTAGGTATAATAACATTTTTTAAATCTCATTTCAGGTCATTTTAATATTCTTAAGACAATGACTGATATTTAACATTTAAACACTGTTATGAATATTTGTATCTTTATAAACATCTCCTGACAAAAATAATAGTTTTTTGGAAATGATTTGGCGGCCCACTTGCAATGCCACCACGACCCACCAGGGGGCCACGGACCACAGGTTGGGAATCACTGCTCTAACTGATCCACGACCTTTCTGCTCTTCTCTGTTTGTATTATTTCCTCTGGGAGCTTCCACAGAAGACGATATCTGCAGACATGATCTTTAATATCTTTTATCTTCTTGTGCTCAACATTGATTTCAGTCCAAAAGAGAAACTGGAGACATGAGACAGGATCTATAGCTCTACATAAACTAGATCTGCAGATATCTGTTAGTGTTGGAGCATCTGAAGGTTTGCAAAGGAGGTGGATGTAGTCAGGAAACCTAACATGTGCTAGAGTGTCCTTTTGAGATCCAAAACAAATGCTAAAGTGCCCCCCGGTCGGCGAACCACACAATCTGTCCTCTCAGGTGCTGAAACATAATCCTCTTCAGGAGCCAAAATACACGCAAAAGTGTCCTCTTGGCAGCCAAAGTACTCTTAAGTGATTTATTTTGGGATCCAAAACAAGTGCTAAGTGAAAAACTCTCTAAAGTGCCCCTTTAGGGCCCATAACATGTGTTCTATACTAAAGTACCCTCTTTGGAGATTGTGTTGAGAGTCCTCTTGGGAGCCAAAGTGCCCACTCAGGAACTAAACAAGGAATCCAAAACAAATGTGTAAGTTCCCTTCAAGTTGGCAAACCACACTAGTATGTCCTCTTGAAAACCAAAATATGATAAACTGCCCTCCTAGAAACAAAAACACATGCTAATTTCCACTTAAGGAAACCAAAAACAAATGCTTAATGTCCTCTTGGCAGCCAAATATGGTAAATTGACCTTTTGGGATCCAAAACAAATGCTGAGTGTCCTTGAAGCAGCCAAAACACTCAAAAGGAACCTTTTGGGGTCCAAAACAAATGCTTAGTGTCCTTGAAGCAGCCAAAATACTTAAAAGGAACCTTTTGGAGTCCAAAAACAAATGCTTAGTGTCCTTGAAGCAGCCAAAACACTTAAAAGGAACCTTTTGGAGTCCAAAACAAATGCTTCTGGACTGCCAAATACGCTAAATTAACTTTTTGGGATCCAAAAGAAATGTTTGAGTTCTTTAAGCAGCCAGCAGCCAAATTATTGTATCTCAAGTTGCATTTTAGGATCCAAAACAAATGCTTAGTGTCCTTGAAGCAGCCAAAACACTCAAAAGGAACCTTGTGGAATCCTAAACAAATGCTTAGTGTCCTTGAAGCAGCCAAAACACTTAAAAGGAACCTTTTGGAATCCAAAACAAATGCTTAGTGTCCTTGAAGTAGCCAAAACACTTAAAAGGAACCTTTTGGAATCCAAAACAAATGCTTAGTGTCCTTGAAGCAGCCAAAAGACTTAAAAGGAACCTTTTGGAATCCAAAACAAATGCTTAGTGTCCTTGAAGCAGCCAAAAGACTTAAAAGGAACCTTTTGGAGTCCAAAACAAATGCTTAGTGTCCTTGAAGCAGCCAAAACGCTTTAAAGGAACCTTTTGGAGTCCAAAACAAATGCTTAGTGTCCTTGAAGCAGCCAAAACACTTAAAAGGAACCTTTTGGAGTCCAGAACAAATGCTCAGCTTCGTTTTGGCTGCCAAATACGCTAAATTAACCTTTTGGGATCCAAAGGAAATGTTTGAGTTCTTTTAGCAGCCAACAGCCAAATTATTGTATCTCAAGTTGCATTTTGGGATCCAAAACAAATGCTTAGTGTCCTTGAAGCAGCCAAAACACTCAAAAGGAACCTTGTGGAATCCAAAACAAATGCTTAGTGTCCTTGAAGCAGCCAAAACGCTCAAAAGGAACCTTTTGGGGTCCAAAACAAATGCTTAGTGTCCTTGAAGCAGCCAAAACACTTAAAAGGAACCTTTTGGAGTCCAAATCAAATGCTTCTTGGCTGCCAAATCTGCTTAATTGACCTTTTGGGATCCAAAAGGAATGTTTGAGTTCTTTTAGCAGCCAGCAGCCAAATTATTGTATCTCAAGTTGCATTTTAGGATCCAAAACAAATGCTTCGTGTCCTCTTGGGAACCAAATATGCTGAAGTGACCTTTTTTGAGCCATAACACACAGAAAACTGCGCTCCTGGGAACCAAAACACACTAAAACACCCTCTTTTTCTTTATAAATCTGAAATACTGAATGAATGAGGCAGGTTTTCTGCTAAATTTACTTACTTTTCTGAATGATTTCAACAGAATTACTTATTTTTCTTCTTTCGTGTCCTGGATTTAATTGCATCAGAAACTATAATCTGTGCAGCTGTCCTGTCTTTTCTGAATTAAGTCACTTTTAGAATCACCTGAACGGAAGCAGACGTGACTGATTCATTCATGTTTTGCAGCTTAAAACCAGGCAACGAGCTGCAAACGTTGACTTTAGTTTCTGAGTGTGTGCAGATATTTTTAAACCTCAGATATCAGCTGTTACTCTGACTGAAGGTGTGTTTGATCTGAAGCAGAGCGACCTGAGACCTGCTGTCAGGAATCATCAGTGTCAGGTAAACACACAGAGAAAAACAGAAAAAATATTTATTTATTTGTGAGTGGGAGGACACGTGGAGCAGCGACGAGAGGAGTTTGAAGACGACCTAGAAGAGGAGGTCCTTCATCTAGGCGTCGAAGTCCGACTTCAAGAGGAAGAAGTCCAGCAAGTCCACGACGCTCTACCACGCTGTTGGCCCCCTTTGCCGCAATCTGTACTGTTGTTGTCCTGCGGCAGGCAGTCCCGGCATCTCAGCCCCCCATTCGACTCAACGGGAGAAAAGACAAACTCTGAATCTGAAAGATGAAGTGAAGTGAAGCTTCAGAGGGTCGGAGACGGCACACAGACGGCAGAAAGGGATTATGGGAGGTGGGAGGGGATGTTTCCTTTTTTAACACGAGGAAGTCATGCCAGGAATCTGAGACAGGAGTGTGTGTGTGTGTGTGTGTGGAGATAACAGGCAGCTGTGAGAGTGTGTGTGTGTGAGACACTCTAGGTGTTTGTTTTCTACAATTCAACATTTAAACTCACATCTGAAGTCTCTGAAATATCTTTAAACGTTCATATCTGTACGAAAATTATCAGACGGTGAGGAACCTGCTGATCAGCTGCAAGAAAATATATGGGTCAATGAGGTGACGTCCCCTTTTTTTGTGTCCCAGTGCAATATTTCCTTCCATCATGAATTGAGTATTTCATCACATGTATTTCTTTATTCTATGAAACCTGGGGGTCAGGGGTCTAAAAACGTATTTTTAAAAAGTTCTTTGAAAATGGATAAAAACATATTTCTGAGAGAAGAATTATGTTTTCTAACAGATTTCAGTCGTTGACCAACATTTCAAAGTTTTTAGGTTCATTATTTTTTAGTATTTTTAATTTGAGCACCCAAAAATGTCAGGTGGTGCAACCAAATATATGAAAATATATTTATATGTTCCTGTTATTTTTTCTGTGTGAAATTATTGGCAAGTATCTCTCAAGTGTCTGTAGTGACTCATACATTTTCATTTTGTGTGTTTCATTTCTTTTANATAATGCCACTGTATTTTTAATTTCCATTTCCAATAACTGACATTCAATTTTTAGAGTTTAATTACTGTGGATACTTGTCAGGACGGTTGCACCACCTGACATTTTGGGGGTTTGAGGAACCAAAACACAAAAAAACATGTTATATTTTAATAGTTTAAAGATGTGTTCAAATAACACAGGTTTCATAGAATAAAGAAATACATGTGATGAAATACTCAATTCATGATGGAAGGAAATATTGCACTCGGACACAAAAAAAGGGGACGTCACGTCATTGACCCATATAGACTTTGCAGATCTAGTAACTGCTGATGCTGCTCACACATTTTTCTCTAAATCTGCATAAAAAGTGATGTTTCAGGGCTAAATGTGGAGAAATGTTGTTGTTTGTATGTTACACGTGTGACCACAGTGAGGCGCTAACACTCCACCTGAGCTCAGACTCTGCAGATCCCAGAGAACGATCCAGATCCAGAGTCTATTTAGAGAATGAGCGAGTGGAGGCTGTCACTGAGGAATGCTGTTAGAGGCTGATCACACACACACACACACACACACACACTCACTGAGACTGACTGTCTGCATATGGCTGAAACACAGGAACACATGTTCACATTGAGGAGGCCGAGTGTTCGTCCACCTCCAGAAACTCTCCTGAGCCAGAGTCATTTGTCAATAAGTGATAATCAGGAGGAACCAATGAGAAATGACAACACGCAACAACCTCGACGTGTCAGATGTGAACGCACCAAAACCACAATCACCTCAAAGTCAAACCAGATGAGCTGCAGCTTCCAGGGCTGCAGCGCCGAGCGGTGACGGGGGATTGAATCAGACATGTTAACGTGAAAACGCTGAAAGGCGTTTGGCGAAGGGACGAGCGGGCGGGCGAGCCAGAGAGTTAGTCACAGGAGCATCACCTGCAGAAACGCCGACCATAGCGTCTCATCCAGAGGTCAGAGGTCAGAGGAATTTATTACAACACCAGCTGATGCTGCATTAGAGCTGAAACATGTACGAAAATAAACTAATTATGATTATTATTTCCTATACTGCGACTGCAATTTTTTTGTGCAATTATTTCTAGTTTCCATCTTCTCTGTTTTTAAACAAACTCATAGTAGAACATGAACAGTTTCATTAATTACAGCACAACATCAACAACCCACTACCACTACAACTGGGACTGATTTTTACACATTTTAACCTCTTTTACCTTCTTTTTTTTAACACTTTTGGAACATTTTTTGATACTTTCTCACTATTTTCCAGGTTCACTCCCAATTTTCCTGACAATTTTCTTCCCAATTCACTATTTCTTGCCACTCATGGACCATTTTATGCAACAAACTGACTATTTTCCTTTTTTTTTAACCACTATTTACATTTTTTTGTCACTTTTTTCACCATTTTTGCTACTTTCTTTGAAGTTTCCTCCAAAATTGTTCTTGGCAATTCTTTTTGGCCATTTTTGATACTTTCACTATATTACACTTTTGGAACATTTTTGATACTATTTTCCAGGGTGACTCCCAATTTTCTTGCCACTTTTTGCTGTTTTTGTCCATTTTAGACACTTTTCACTCTTTTTTTGCCCATTTTTTACAACAAACTAACTATTTCTCAAGCTGAATCCCAACTTTCTTGCCATTTTTAACACTTTTCCCTGTTTTCGTAACTTTTTTCCCATTTTTGCTGAACTTACTTTTCCATCTTCTCTGTTTTTAAACAAACTCATGTAGAACATGAACAGTTTCATTAATTACAGCACAACAACAACAACAACCCACTACCACTACAACTGGGACTGATTTTTACACATTTTAACCACTTTTACCTTCTTTTTTCACACTTTTGGAAGATTTTTTGCAACAAACTGAATATTTTCCAAGTTAATTCCCAATTTTCTTGCCATTTTTGTTTACTTCGGCCTCTTTTTACCACTTTTTTCACCATTTGTGCTACTTTCTGATTTGTTTTAAGTTTCCTCCAAAACTTTTCTTGCCCATTTTTGTTGCTTATTGTCTATTTTAATCACTTTACACTTCTTTATTCCTACTTTTGGACAATTTTTTGATACCTTTTCACTATTCCCCAGGTTCAATTAAATTTTCTTGGAATTTTTGTTGTTTTTTTCCCATTTTAGTCACTTTTCACTCTTCTTTGACACTTTTGGACAATTTTTTGCAACAATCTGACTCAGTTTAATGACAATTTTCTTGCCATTTTTTGTTGACTTTGTCAATTTTTGCCATTTTTTGTAATTTTTTACCATTTGTGCTACTTTCTGAAAATTTTTTAAAGTTTTCTCCAAAACTTTTCTTGCCCATTTTTGTTGCTTATTGTCTGTTTTAGTCACTTTACACTTCTTTATTCCTACTTTTGGACCATTTTTATTACCTTTTCACTATTTCCCAGGTTCAATTAAATTTTCTTGCCAATTTTTTTTTTTTTTTCCCATTTTAGTCACTTTTCACTCTCACACTTTTAGAACATTTTTTCCTGAAACCTTCTCACCATTTTCCAGGTTCACCCCCAATTTTTATTGTTTTTGCCCATTTTTACCACTTTTGGACCTTATTTGGCAACAAATTGACTATTTTCTAAATGAAATCCCAACTTTCTTGCCAGATTTGTTGACTTTTGACGTTTTTGCTACTTTCTGAATTTTTTAAAGTTTCCACCAAATTTTTTCTTGCTTGTTTTTTGTTGCTTTTTGGCAATTTAAGACACACATTTTCGTCACATTTGAACCATTTTTATTGCAATGAACTGACTATTTTCCAAGTCTAATCCCAACTTCCTTGCTATATTTGTTGACTTTGGCCATTTCAACCACTTTTCACTGGTTTTTCATCATTTTTTTTCACCATTTTTTGCATTTTTTGAGTTTTTCGTGCCATATTTTGTTCCTTTATGGCCATTTTGGCCACTTTTCACTTTTTATTTGACACTTTCGGACCATTTTTTATACTTCTTACTATTTTCCAGGTTCACTACCAGTTTTCTTGCAACTTCTTGTTGACTTTGGTCATCTTTACCACTTTTCACTGCTTAGTAATTTTTTTTTACCATTTTTGCTTTTTTGTACATTTTAGTCACCTTCACTTTTTTTTTGCCACTTTTGGATCATTCTTTTGAATTCTTCTCACTCTTTTTCAGGTTTTATCCCAATTTAAATGTCAATTTCTGTTGCTTTTTTTTTTTTTTTTTTTTTTTTTTTTTTTTCTTTTTTTTTTTTTTTTTTTTTTTTTTTTTTTTTTTTTTTTTTAGCATTTTTTTGCAACTTTTCTCTTTTTTTTGACACGTTTTCGCCTTTTTAAAAAAATTTTTTTTGCTACTTTTTGATTTTTTTTAAACAACTTTCATGTTGTGACATCATCAAGGGCACAGAAAGTTCTCTGACCTTCATGTTGTGACATCATCAAGGGCAGAAAGTTCTCTGACCTTCATGTTGAACATTCTAGAACCTCATTGATGGAGATGCAACATAAAGAACGTGTAGAGCCTTTTTTATTTTTAAATTTTTTTTACGTCCTTTCATATAAATAAAGAATTGGGTTGGTTTAAAAAAATTCAGAAAGTAGCAAAAATGGTGAAAAAGTGACCAAAAACAGTGAAAAGTGGCAAAAAAATGCCAAAAAGCAATAAATATGGACATTTAAATTAGGATAAAACATGGGAAAAAAAAGAGAAGGTGTCAAAAGAACGGCCCAAAAGTGGCAAAAAATAAAATTGTGAAAAGAGACTAAAGTGGACAATAAGCAACAAAAGTTAGCGAGACAAGCTTTGGAGGAAACTTTAAGAAATTCAGAAAGTTGCACAAATGGCGAAAAAGTGACGAAATAGAGGGAAATACGTCAAATTTAGGCAAAAATTAAAAATTGCAAGAAAGTTGTGAGTGAACCTGGAAAAGCAATAAATATTGACATTTGAATTGGGATAAAACCTGGGAAAAAAAGTGAGAAGGTATCAAATAAAAAAAGGTCCAAAGTGCCCACTCAGGAACTAAACAAGGAATCCAAAACAAATGTGTAAGTGCCCTTCAAGTTGGCAAACCACACTAGTATGTCCTCTTGGAAACCAAAATATGATAAACTGCCCACCTAGAAACAAAAACACATGCTAATTTCCACTTAAGGAAACCAAAAACAAATGCTTAATGTCTTTGAAGCAACCAAAACACTCAAAAGGAACCTTTTGGTATCCAAAACAAATGCTTAGTGTCCTTTTTTTTTTTTTTTTTTTTAATACCTTTTCACTATTTTCCAAGCACACTCACAACTTTTTTACTATTTTTGTTGACTTTGGTCATTTTTTAACCACTTTTCAGTTTTTTTTCATCATTTTTGTTACTTTTTGAATTTTTAAAAGTTTCCTACAATTTTTTTCATGTTGCTTTTTGGCCGTTCTAGTCACTTTTCACTCTTTTTTTTCCATTTTTGGACCATTTTTGATACCTTCTCACTATTTCCCAGGCTGTTTTTGCGTCATATTTGACGTCCAAAGTG
Organism: Thalassoma bifasciatum; assembly: GCA_008086565.1. Classification (NCBI taxonomy): domain Eukaryota; kingdom Metazoa; phylum Chordata; class Actinopteri; order Labriformes; family Labridae; genus Thalassoma; species Thalassoma bifasciatum. The sequence continues at coordinate 301,245 of RPOG01000306.1, forward strand.
GTCCAAAGGTCCAAAGTGACAGAAAGAGGAGTGAAAAGTGACGGAAATGGCCAAAAAGCAACAAAATATGGCAAAAAAAACTCTGGAGGAAACTTAATAAAAATCAGAAAATAGCAAAAATGGTGATAAAGTGATGAAAAAACAGTGAAAAGTGGCAAAAAATGTAAAAAAAAGCATTAAATATTGACATTTGAGCTGCAACATAAAGGCCGTGTTGAGCTTTTTCAATTTAGTTACCTTCTTTGTTTATATAGAAATTTGGCGATAAAAACCTTTGAATCTTGAATCTCTTGAACCTTCACTTACAAATAAGGCACTACCAGCTTCATCCAGAGGGGGGCGCCATAATCACAACAACATAAAAACTCTTTACAGTGACTATAAGTAACAGCAAAGCTTTAAAACTGTTATAAACTTCAATTTTATTTACAAAGCACTCTGAGATCTGTGATTAGGGGAACAAGAAGAGGACTTTCCCTCCACCTCCATCCTTTTTTTTTTCATGCACTATGAGCATGTGTTTTGTTGCCATGGCAGCACAGCAGGGGGCAGCCATAACAACGAAATAAAACCCACCTCCGAGCCTCATCTTCACGCTGAGAAATGTTTAAAAAGCACTTCTGCAGGGGGAGGACTGTAATTGGGAGTTTGCATGTGAAAGTATGACTCTGTGTGTGTGTGTGTGTGTGTGTGTGTGTGTGTGTGTGTGTGTGTTGGATTGGCAGGGCGCTGGGAGTTTTCCCCCTCAGTTTACCGGTAACAGGAGCCGCTTGATGCCAGCTCGCTCGACATTTTCCAGCCGGTCGAGTCGCAGCCACGGTTTGGAGATTACGTTAAGACGTCTCCTGCAGACTAACACAAATAACACGACGGTGCCGGGGCTCCCAGACACGGTGGTTAGAAATTATAATTTGTAAACCGAATTAAATCATCAAGAGAGCCACTCAAAATAACCCCGGGACCTGATTAAACTCTGGACGGAGCGAGGAGGAGGCAGAGCGGCGTAAACTTACACTGGAGCGTCGTTTTTTATTCCTTATGTCCAGGGGTGAAAGTCCAACAGTTGAAAAAATAAATAAATAAATAAATAACAAAAAATTGGCTTTATTTCTTTTTAGTTTTTTTTTTTGTCCCTATTAGGTCTAAATTTTGAGACAAAAGTCAAACTTATTAATTAAAAGGTCAAAATTTGACATAAAATATCAGATTCTTGAGATAAAAAGATGAAATCATTGGGGAAAAAAGTCAAACTTTCAATTGAGAAAGTTGAAAATTCAGTCAGAAATTGAAATTTTGAAATAAAATATCTGGAATGTGTGATGAAAATTGGAATTTATGAGGAAAAAAAACTCAGTTTTCAGATTAAAAAGTCTAAAATTTGAGATTAGATATCAAAATTTGAGATAAAAAAATCAAAATTATTCGTTAAAAAGATAAAATTTCTAGATAAAAATCAGATTTTTGAGAAAAAAAGTTGAAATCATTAGGGAAAAAGTCAAAATCACAATTGAAAAAGTTGAAAATTTGAGACAGGACAATTTTTTTTAGATAAAGTCAGAAATTGAAATAAAAAGCTGAAATTTTGAGATAAAATATCAAAATCGTGAGATGAAAATTTGAATGACTTTTAGATTAAAAAAGTCAAAAATTTGAGATCACATATCAAAATTTGAGGTAAAAAGTCAAAATTATTAGTTAAAAAGTCAAATTTTCTAGATAAAATATTGGATTCTTTAGATTAAAAGTTGAAATTATTGAAGAAAAAAGTCAAAATTTCAATTGAAAAAGTTAAAAATTTGAGATAGGGCCTTTTTTTTTTTAGATTAAATCATAATTTGTAATAAAAAGCTGAAATTTTGAGATAAAATATCAGAATTGTGAGATAAAACATGGAAATAATTAGGGAAAATAGTCAAAATTTCAATTGAAAAATTTAAAATTTGAGATAGGACAGTTTTTTTTAGATAAAGTCAGATATTGAAATAAAAAGCTGAAAATTTGAGATAAAATATCTGAATTGTGAGATGAAAATTTGACTTAATGAGGAAAAAAAACTAGATTTTCAGATTAAAAAGTCAAAAATTTGAGATAACATTTAAATTTGAGATAAAAAGTCAAAATTATTAGTTAAAATGTCAAATTTTTAGATAAAAATCAGATTCTTGAGATAAAAAGTTGAAATCATTGGGGAAAAAAGTCAAAATTTCAATTGAGAAAGTTAAAAATTTGAGATAGGACAATTTTTTTAAGATAAAGTCAGAAATTGAACTTAATTTTGAGACAAAATATCAGAATTGTGAGATTAAAATTTGTACTCATGTGGGGAAAAAATCCAGATTTTCAGATTTAAAAGTCAAAAATTTGAGATTAGATATAAAAATTTGAGGTAAAAAGTCAAAAATTATTAGTTAAAAAGTCAAATTTTCTACTATTTTAGAGTCTTAACACTCTATTTTTTCACATTTAGTACTCCTCTTTTCAGGTTCCTGAGTTTGTGTCGTCGTCGTCAAGTCTCCCCCCAAGTAATCCCTCTTCAATTTCCTTAAAAATTTATCAGTTTCATCAAAAGTACTGAGCATATTACAAACAAATCTATTGTCTGACCCAGAGTGTGGCTGTGACTGGTTCTCGGGTTGGAAAACTCTGGCTGCTCTTGTGTTTAACTCTCCCTGAGTTTCCACGGTTATTTACTCAGAGCTCCATTGTTTCGCTTAAATGACGCCAAAAGAAGAAGAGCCATGAAGCAAAAACAGGGTCTGAGTCTCCTTAACGGCACAAACACACACTGAGTCCAGAGTATGAAGCCGATCACTTTGCTTTTTCCAGCACCAACGTCCTAAGATGTGTTTGTGAGGATGTTAGAGACATAAATAAGGAGCGAACTCTGTTTTAGAATCACTCACAGGTTATCGGACGTGTTTTATGTCTGTGCTGTGAGAAACTTCAGTTTGTTGCCATAATAACGTGAGGACAGCCCAACATTTCCACAAATAACTGAGAGAGCATGCTGCACGGATTAAAAAGCAGCTTGGATCTCCTGCCAAACCTGTCTCTACCTAAATTTAGCTGCTTTTCTCACCCTGTGTTCCCCTCAGCTCGTTTGTTTTCCATGTTTTATTCCTCCGTCTGCACACGGCCCCATCAGAACCTTCACAACCTGCCAGACTGAGACTTTAAAGAGGGGGTATTTCATTCTCTATATCAGTGATTCCCAACCTGTGGGTTGTGGCCCCCTGGTGGGCCATGAAGGCATTGCAAGTGGGCCGCCAAATCATTTCCGACACTCAGCTGGATTTCAGTTTTTGCAGAGTTTCATTCACAGCTGTCTTTGAATTTAAGAGACGTTAAAATAAGAAGCTAAACATGATGAGGTGTTGTTTTATTCAAACCACAGTTTTCCGCTCTTAGACCGAGGAGTCACGCGCCAAGAGGTTACAGCGAAACGAGCGTGAAGCTCACGTCTATTTCAGCTCAAACCACAGCTGATGTCACTCAGACGTTCATGTGGAGTTTGCTCTTTAAGGCCAGAAGGCTTCAGTTTTACAGGACTGACTCCAGGTTTGACTCCACGTCTGACTCCAGGTCTGCAGGATTGGGATCAGATGTTTCTCAGATACCTGACACCGGGACAGAGCGCCGGCTGTGACGGGCGGCGTGGACGAGCGATACTCCCAGAGAAACGGTGGCCAGAGAGGAAACAGGTCAATGCAACTGTGTCAGAGTTTTAAAACAGCTTCATTTCCATCCTTCTTTCTTCAGTTAGAGGTTTAAGAGCTGAGAATACACCAGACAGGAAATGACCTCATGCAGGCGCCGAGGGGCCGAGGGGTCAACGCGCGAGATAAAAACGTTAATACTCAGGAGAAGAGGAGGAGAAAGTAGATCAGTCTCTAACTGATTTTGACTTTTTTCCCCGAATGATTTCAACTTTTTATCTCAAGAATCTGATATTTTATCTAGAAAATTTGACTTTTTAACTAATAATTTTTGAATCTAATCTCAAATTTTTGACTTTTTAATCTGAAAATCTGGATTTTTTTCCCCACATGACTACAAAATTTATCTCACAATTCTGATATTGTATCTCAAAATTTCAGCTTTTTATTTCAATTTCTGACTGAATGTTCAACTTTCTCAATTGCAATTTTGACTTTTTTCCCCCAATTTCATCTTTTTATCTCAAGAATCTGATATTTTATCTAGAAAATTTGACTTTTTACCTCAAATTTTGACTTTTTACCTCAAATTTTGATATCTAATCTCAAATTTTTGACTTTTTAATCTGAAAATCTGGGTTTTTTTCCTCATGAATTCAAATTTTCATCTCACAATTCTGATATTTTATCTCAAAATTTCAGCTTTTTATTTCAATTTCTGACTGAATTTTCAACTTTCTCTATCGAAATTTTGACTTTTTTCCCCCAATTCCATCTTTTTATCTCAAGAATCTGATATTTTATCTAGAAAATTTGACTTTTTAACTCATAATTTTTGACTTTTTACCTCAAATTTTGATATGTAATCTCAAATTTTTGACTTTTTAATCTGAAAATCTAGGTTTTTTTCCTCATTAATTCAAATTTTCATCTCACAATTCTGATATTTCATCTCAAAATTTCAGCTTTTTATTTCAATTTCTGACTGATTTTTCAACTTTCTTAATTGAAATTTTGACTTTTTTCCCACAATTTAATCTTTATATCTCAAGAATCTGATATTTTATCTAGAGAATTTGACTTTTTACCTCAAATTTTGACTTTTTACCTCAAATTTTAGACTTCTTAATCTGAAAATCATTCAAATTTTCATCTCAAGATTCTGATATTTTATCTCAAAATTTCAGCTTTTTATTTCAATTTCTGACTTTGTCTAACAAAAAAAGGTCCTATCTCAAATTTTTAACTGTTTCAATTGAAATTTTGACTTATTTCCCAATGATTTCAACTTTTTATCTAAGAATCTGATATTTTATCTAGAAAAGTTGACTTTTTAACTCATAATTTTTGACTTTTTACCTCAAATTTTGATTTGTAATCTCAAATTTTATACTTTTTAATCTGAAAATCTAGGTTTTTTTCCTCATTAATTCAAATTTTCATCACAATTCTGATATTTTATCTCAAAATTTCAGCTTTTTATTTCAATTTCTGACTGAATTTTCAACTTTCTCAATTGAAATTTTGACTTTTTTCCCCCAATTTCATCTTTTTATCTCAAGAATCTGATATTTTATCTAGAAAATTTGACTTTTTACCTCAGATTTTGACTTTTTACCTCAAATTTTGACTTTTTACCTCAAATTTTAGACTTCTTAATCTGAAAATCATTCAAATTTTCATCTCAAGATTCTGATATTTTATCTCAAAATTTCAGCTTTTTATTTCAATTTCTGACTTTATCTAACAAAAAAAGGTCCTATCTCAAATTTTTAACTGTTACAATTGAAATTTTGACTTTTTTTCCCTAATGATTTCAACTTTTTATCTCAAGAATCTGATAATTTATCTAGAAAATTTGACTTTTTAACTAATATATTTTGACTTTTTACCTCAAATTTTGATATCTAATCTCAAATTTTTGACTTTTTAATCTGAAAATCTAGGTTTTTTTCCTCATTAATTCAAAATTTCATCTCACAATTCTGATATATTATCTCAAAATTTCAGCTTTTTATTTCAATTTCTGACTGAATGTTCAACTTTCTCAATTGAAATTTTGACTTTTTCCCCCAATTTCATCTTTTTATCTCAAGAATCTGATATTTTATCTAGAAAATTTGACTTTTTAACTAATAATATTGACTTTTTACCTCAAATTTTGACTTTTTACCTCAAATTTTAGAATTTTAGGAAATCATTCAAATTTTCATCTCAAGAATCTGATATTTTATCTCAAAATTTCAGCTTTTTATTTCAATTTCTGACTTTATCTAAAAAAAAGGTCTTATCTCATATTTAGAACTGTTTCAACTGAAATTTTGACTTTTTTCCTCTAATGATTTCAACTTTTTATCTCAAGAATCTGATATTTTATCTAGAAAATTTGACTTTTTACCTCAAATTTTGATATGTAATCTCAAATTTTAGACTTTTTAATCTGAAAATCTAGGTTTTTTTCCTCATTAATTCAAATTTTCATCTCACTATTCTGATATTTTATCTCAAAATTTCAGCTTTTTATACTTTTTCCCCGATGATTTCATCTTTTTATCTCAAGAATCTGATATTTTATGTCAAATTTTGACCTTTTAGTTAATAAGTTTGACTTTTGTCTCAAAATTTAGACAGAACTTCTGCAAATTTGTGCAGAGCATGTGCGAAGGAAACTCATGCATTTCTCAGTTTTCTGCAGAACATGATGAGAACGAGAGATAAACACAGAAGACGTGGAAGAGAAAAAGAAGTGTAAGAAGAAGTTGTTTGAACCTCGAAGAATGAAACAACAACAGTTTTGACAGTCCATGAATCAGCGGAGTCATTCATCAGGAACAAAATGTAAAACATTCTCCGCTCTGGGTTTGTGCAGGATTTACCGCCCCCTTTCTCTCTCTCTCTTTCTCTTTTTTCTTTCTGAACAGTGAAACATACAATCACAGGCTGGCAGAGCTGGCACACAGATGGTCGGCGTTAGGATTACTCAACAGTTACAGACAAAAATGTCGTTATTAAAGCGAGCGAACAGATGTGAATGTTTGCACCATTTTTCACCCAGCAGCTCCCTGCAGGATCCAGTTATTAGACAAGAACACGCATGTGAAAATACAACAGCTCATTTTCTGCAGTCTGCACATGCTGAGTGTTTGCATCCCAGATTCATCCACTGCTTCATCAGTTCAGTGGCATTAATGCAGAAACACTCATGGTCCAAAGGGAGAGGATGACATCATGCAGCTTTCAGACATCTTAACGACCACAACATCGATCACAAAGAGCTCTGATTGAGCTTTAAACATCCTCATCCCTCCCTCTGAGTGACTCATCCTCTCAGGCCTCTATCTTTGCAACAACCCCATAAATATAAAGTCTTAAAGCTGCATGTTCAGACCATTGACTGTATAAAGAATAAACAGCGTGGCTCCTCCTGTCACCGTTCTACGATTTTGAAGCCAAAAACCCCGTTTCTCTAGCCGCCATTGTGCAGCCAGAGTCTGCGCAGTAGAGAATTTCCGGTGGAGTCAAGTAAAAAAGAGAAATAAAAATATTTATTTCTTCTTCTTCAGAAGGTTTAGTCTCCTTTTGGCTCTTTCCTGAAGTTTCTTATATCCCCGATAAAAACTACTCACGAACAGCAGCTGTCAACTATCGTAAAACGAAACTTATATCGCGGTTTTTAACGTCCAATAACTAATGAGAAACTAACTTCTCAGAAAAAAAAACACCTGAACACCATGCAGCCAGATGACATCATCATACTACCTTAGAGTAAGGATGAGAGAAACGTTTCTACCAGGTATCGTAATTTTTTTAAGTTTTACCGGCTCATATCTGGAATACATGGGGAGGCGGNGGCGGGGCTTATGACCTATACTGCAGCCAGACACCAGGGGGCGGGGCTTATGACCTATACTGCAGCCAGACACCAGGGGGCGGGGCATCTGCTGGAGGCTTCAGTTTGAGCCGAACGTCGTTACGTCCACTCATTATACAGTCTATGACCTTTACATGTTCATTTGTTGCAGAAAACCCTGAATCTGTCGATAAACTGATCAAAACACTCCAAAAAATATCATCACATAAGGATCTCCGAACACACTGGAGGGGCGGGGCCTCAAACACCAAGGTCTGCCTGCAAAGAGACAATAAAAGAGAAGAGAAGGGGATTCTGATTCTGATTTCCACTAAATTTAACAAAGGGGAATAAGTCACGCTTCGGCGTACAAGAAAAAGCATGTGGCTTTATTTTTTATTTTTTTATCACTCCCTGCAGTGTCCACTCTCAAACTCCAGGGGGCGGTGTATCACAGACACACATCTACCAAAGCGCTAAACTTAAGCAGAAGAAGGCGACGTTTACACAGAGACGATTAAAACTGTGGACGCAAAAGTGCAGCCGAAGTGTCGTATCGTCTTCAAGTTTTCTCCGCGTTTAGACGAGCGTCTTCAGGAAACACAATAGTGGGTGAAATTCGACGCAAGGCCGCTGCATGGCGCTGTGGCATTCATTTCAGATATCCAAAATGTGAATTGCAGACACCTGCAAATTAATTCTGGATATCTGTAATTCAATTTTTCCTGGTCACAAAGAACATTCCAGATATCTACAACCTCATTTTGTCATGGCGACATGATGTCACTTTTTTCCATTCGTTTGGATGGGGGTTTCTCATTCAAGATATCTATGATGTTATTTCCGATATCTTGAATGTGAAGTACAGATATCTGTACTGTGCTTCTGTGGCAGAAGAATTCTGTTTAGACCAACAGGGAGGTTGAAGGGAGTCGTGCCCGGCTCCAAAAGACGGTACTGCAACTTTGCGATGTGAAAGAGAATGACACGTCTGACAAAAATTAGAATGTTTACTTTTTAAACTTATTTATATGCATCTTTTTTTTTTTACTTTTACAAACTATTTGCACCTTCTTCAGTACCTTTGTACACTGCAAAAACTGAAATCTAAGCAAGTCATTCTGTCTTATTTTTAGTAAAATTTCTCTTACTATTCTTGATTTGAGCCACATTTACTAGACCAGGTCATAAAAATGTCTCATTTCAAGTTTTTTTAAAGACAAAAATGAGGTGTAAATTGCTTGTAACAAGTAAAAAAAAAAAAAAAATCTGCCAATGGGATAAGATAAAAGATTCTTGTTTTACGACGTCTTTCTAATTTTCAAGAAACTTCCCGGGCGAATTCGTCTTATTTTTGTCTTAATTTTGTCTTAAGCTGAGTTAATGGGTCCCGGAATGTTGTGACATCATCAAGGGCGAAGAAAGTTTCTCAGTTCCGGAATGTTGTGACATCATCAAGGGCACAGAAAGCTCTCAGTTCCAGAATGTTGAACATTCTAGATCAGTGGTTCCCAACCTTTTCCAATTCAGGGCCCACTTTAAGTCTCAAAAATTTTTCGCGGCCCACCTCTGACCATATAATTATGGGGGCTGTATAGCGCCTTGTTAGCGCTTGATTTGTAACAAAGACCCGAAAAGTAAGAAAAAAAAATGTAATAAAACCCGAAATGTGATAACTGGTCAATGATGTAACAGATGCTGAGCCCAGAAGGTAAAAGTCATTTGCCCACGAATATTGTTGAACAATTTACAACCCAGTCACTAATATCAGAACCCTATAAGTTGTAAACAAATTAGTTTAAAGTCCCAAAACAATTTAAACCCCAGTACAATGTACAACCCGAAATTGAACGGGAGAAGTTCCTGAAAAGAATATATGTTTGCAAACTTGTACTTGAATATCCTTACAAATGTAACCAAGTTTTAATATTAAACATTATTCTGTAGATTTGTATCTTTATATAATTACCCTTCATTAAAACTCAGACTATTTTGAAAATGATTTGGCGGACCACTTGCAATATCTCCGCGGCCCACCAGGGGGCCACGGACCACAGGTTGGGAATCACTGTTCTAGAACCTCATTGATGGAGCTGCAACATAAAGGCTGTGTAGAGCTTTAAAAACTAAAACTAGAAAAAAGAAACTTTAACATCAATTCTTAAAGAGACAGGAGCCAGAGCAGAGTTTGGAGGAGGAAATAAGACTTTAACGAAACACCAGGGAGAGAAACTGAGAGATTTCTATGACTACGGGGACACCAGAGGGACAAAATAAAGACTAAAAAGGCACACTACTACTTGTCTTTATGTTACTTTCTTGCACTTTGAGTTGAGTTCTTTTTTACTGAAAGATGATGTAACTCAACTGCCAAGTTGCTAATCTACTTCCGCTCTGATTGCACAGTTTTTGCACATTATCAGGAATTATAGTCGCACAACAGCAAAAAGAAAGCAGAACCTCACTTCTCTGTGAGCTTTTAACTGATTTTGGGTTGTGAGGATGATCCCTCCTTTGTTGTCAGACACTTTAACTAAAACCAGAGTCTATCAGTCGTTTAAAGGATCTTGTTGCACACTGAATTATGTCAGAAATTGAAAAAAGATCTCAGATTTGAAAGCAGCAGAACTCGTCTTCTCTTGGTTTTGTTTTTCTTCCTTCTCTCTGGTGTTTGGCTGCTTCACAGATATAAAGTATGTTGTTGTGCAGAGCTGGCAGAAACAGCCAAACATCTCCCGGCGCTGCTGCATGTGTTTGCTGACTCTTGGCCTTTTGCAATGGAAAGACTTGATTTCTGCAGATCTAACAGGAAGCCGTCCCGCTAAGCTAATCTCCCACAAACCTCCTCTGGCTTCGGCCGCAGTGCCAGAGCTAATCAGGAGACGTCAACACGGGCGTGCATGAAAAAACACAGCGTGCAGAAAAAGGAAATCAGGATGTGACGCTGAGAAAAAATCATTCATGTACGGTGAACAATTTTAACATTTAAAAACTAGACTGGATATAAAATGCAAATATCTGTAATGAAATTTTGCCTCGTCAAAAAGAACATTTGAGATATTTGCAAATACACTCTGCCTATCCACAATTATCATTTCAGATATCTACAACATTATTTTGGATATGTCACTTTTCGCCATTCATTTGAATGGGGTTTCTAATTCAAGATATCTACTACGACATTTACAGATATCCAAAATGTGAATTACAGATATCTGCAACTAAACTGTAGATGTCTGTAATTCACATTCAAGATATCTCTAGATATATTTTGACTAGTCATAATTAGAATAACAGACATCTCAATTCAAGATATCTACAATTTCTTTTTCCCAATATCCAAAATTAAATGTTGATTAAGTGAAATGAATTGTAGATATCTGTAAACAGAATTTTACAAGGGAAAATTGTAAAAACTTACTCAAACTGTAACAAATTGAATCGTTTGGACTTAGAATTTGTTACATTATTGACCAGTTATTACATTTTAGGTCGTTGTTACACATGGGGTTCTTATAAGACGTTTTATGTCCTTCATATTTATTGGGTCGATAACATTTTTGAGGCTTAAAAGTGGGCCCTGATATCTTAAAGGTTATAAAGATATCTTGAATGTGAATTACAGATATCCAGAATTATTTTGCAGGTATCTGTAATTCCCATTTTGGATAACTGAAATGACATAGTAGATATTTTGAATGAGAAACCCCCATACAAGCGAATGGAGAGAAGTGACGTCATGTTGCACAGACAAAATGATGTTGTAGATATCTGGATTTTTCTTTTTGACTAAGTTAAACCAAACTACAGATATCTACAATTCACATTTTGGATATCGGACACAAGTTAGTAGCTATCTTCAATGAGAAACCCCCATACAAACGAATGGAAAAAAGTGACGTCTTGTTGCCCAGACAAAATGAGGTTGTAGATATTTAACATGAGAATTGTGGATTGGTAGGATGTATTTGTGAATATCTGAAATGTCCTTCATTTGCAGATTTTTGTAACTCACATTTTGAATATCTGAAATGACGAAGTAGATATCTTGAATGAGAAACTCCCAAACAAATGAATGGAGAGAAGTGATGTATTTTGGATATTCAAAATGAGGTTATAGATATCTGAAATGTTCTTTTTAACCAAGAAAAAATGAATTACAGATATCTACAATTCACATTTTGGATAACGGACATAAGTTATTAGATATTTTGAATGAGAAACCCCCATACAAATGAATGGAGAGAAGTGATGTCATGTTGCCCAGACAAAATGAGGTTGTAGATATTCAAAAGAGAATTTTGGATGGGTAGGATGTATTTGTGAATATCTGAAATGTTCTTTTTGACTAGGAAAAATTGAATTACAGGTATCTAGAATTCATTTACAGATATCTGTCTTTCACATTTTGGATATCTGAAATGACATAGTAGATATCTTGAATGAGAAACTCCCATACAAATGAATTGAAAATGTGACGTTTTTGGATATTCAAAATGAGGTTATAGATATCTGAAATGTTCTTTTTGACCCGGAAAAAATGAATTACAGATATCTACAATTCACATTTTGGATATTGGACATAAGTAAGTGGATATTTTGAATGAGAATCCCCCATACAAACGAATGGAGAGAAGTGATGTCATGTTGCCCAGACAAAATGAGGTTGAAGATATTAAAAATGATAGTTGTGGGTATGCAGAATGTATTTGCAGATATCTGAAGTGTTCTTTTTGACCAGGAAAAATTGAATTGCAGATATAGTTGAGCTTTTATCTGTTGTGTAAACGCTGATGAAAACGTCTCATCGTGTAACTTTGCGTAACGTCCAAACTCTGGGGTTTTCCCATGGTTCCCTCTCACGGTGAGCGGACGTCTGTGACTCATTTCTGTGTGTTTATGTCAGATCTAAATTACGGTATCAGGTTCGCCTTCAGCCCAAACGACTGCCAACTGTCATGGCCGACCCTCCCGTCCAGGCCACTCTGGGAAGTCGTCGTGTAACGTGATCCTGCGCCGCGTTTTCTGGCTCCGCGCTCGGGTTCATTTGTGTCGTACGAGGAGAGAGAGAGAGAGAGAGAGCGCAGAGATCTGAGAAAACAAAGTCAGACAGCCGAGGCTTTCTCCACAAATAGAAAGCAGGGGAAACGCCGGCGGCGGCGAGCGGCGAGCGGCGGGGCCACGTTTTATGAATGAAGCCCAGCTGACACAGAGCAGACATCATTAAAGTGTGTGTGCATGCAACACACACTCTTTAACACACTCTATCATTACTGTAAAGACAGGGAGGAGTGTGTCGATAACGCGCTCCCATCATCAGTGCTGCTGTCTGACACCTGCAGTGCAGAAACATCCCAGCAGGGGGCGACGTCACGGAGGAATCCTGCAGCAGCATGTAGGTCAGGACACAATGAAGATCAGAGAGAAATTAAAATCATCTCTGAATTATTCTGAGGAAGCTGCTCTGTCTCTCTTTCTCTCTACAGAGCTGCAGGATTTTAATCCTGGATCAGCTCAAAGAATAAAGGAGGAGGTCGTCTGAGGAGAAAACTGATCATGCATCTCACAGAAAATGCACAAAAATATCATGTAAACAACAAAAAAGACACAAAGATTTTCTAAATGCATGCTACTCTGCAGCGTTTTATGTCTTTACAGGAGGTGATGCAAAGAAATGCTCTTTCATTCCTGCAGAATATGAACAAGAACAACTGGAGGATTTTCACTCAAAGGTTTGATAAAATGAGCCTTCACACAGGAAATACACTTCGTTGTTTGACTGTGCTTTTATTTTGAAATTCAAAAGTTTAAGACAAGCATCTGAGGAAGTAGATATCATGAATTTTCAGAATCTTTCCAACTAAGGGGGTGAAAGTTTAAAGGCCAAAATGATTTGAAAGTTTCACAAGAACATCACGAGATCTTGATATGATCTTTACGAGATTTTTTTCTTGCTGAAATGATGAGGTCATCACATGAGGATCTCCCAACTGGTTCATGGAAAGTTTGAAAAAGTGGGCCTTAAACACCAAGGTCTGCCCATTAAAAGGCTTTCTATAGGTCTGGCCAATCAGAGCGAGACGGGTATTTCTTAAAGAGACAGCAGTGAAAATGAATCATTCCAGACAGAGGCTGAAAAAAAAAAGAGATTTTTTTTTAAAACACCAGAGTCAAAAAAAATAAAGATTGACGACGGGGGAACTTGAGGAAAAACGACAAAAAAAAAAAAAAAATCGGAATACCCTCTCTTTAAATTAAATTAAAGAGGCAGAGCTTATACTGTTTTTGAAAGTATAGAGTTCCGGAATGTTGTGACATCATCAAGGGCAGAAAGTTCTCTGAGTTCCGGAATGTTGTGACATCATCAAGGGCAGAAAGTTCTCTGAGTTCCGGAATGTTGTGACATCATCAAGGGCAGAAAGTTCTCTAGCCTTCATGTTGTGACATCATCAAGGGCAGAAAGCTCTCTGACTTTGATATTGTGACATCATCAAGGGTAGAAAGTTCTCTAGCCTTCATGCTGTGACATCATCAAGGGCAGAAAGTTCTCTAGCCTTGATGTTCTGACATCATGTCCCTGCAGATGGTAGCTTAGCACCATTGATGAATAAATGGTCTGAATAAAAATATTAAACAGTTGGTAGGAACAAAAATAAAAGGGTTAAAAAACGTCAACATCCGGACGCTAACAGAGAAAATGCGCTGCAGCGAAGTGCAGACGACAGCAGCGTGTAAACACGACCCCGAGGAGCCTGAGCTCGCTCTACATCCGTGACCTCTGACCTAATTCATGCCTCCAACCTCTCCCTCCATCACATCACTGGGTTCACCTTTCTGTAACCCCCATCCTCCCTCCATCCTCCCTCCATCCTCCCTCCATCCTCCCTCCATCCTCCCGTCCTCGCCTCTTTGTCTCATTATGGTCGTTTCCATCCTGCCAGCTGATGGTTGAGTGCAGCGAGGCCCTCGGGCTCCGCTCTGTGTCCCTTTGATTTTCATCCACAGACAGCAGAAAGGAGGGCACGAGTCCAGAAAACACACACACACACACACACACACATACACACAACACAATGATTGCATGCAACTGTACACACACTGTACTCTCTGGTCATTCCTGTTCAACCATCCTGTTTTATATAACCTGAGTGTGTGTGTGTGTTCGGGGCCTCGCAGAGTTAAATCGTTGAGTAATAAAGGAAAACAGTGGAGCAGCTAATTAGCAGACATGTGTTTTAGTAATCCCCGCTCTCTCTCTCTCTCTCTCTCTCTGCGTTTATAAATGAAGTGGTGGCAGAGCCCTGGATGCCCGACCTTCATTAGTCTGTGTACTTTACTAAAGAGGAAAGTGTGTTTCTCGTTTCCTCCCAGCGCTGTCACATGCACTTCGGTCATTAGAGGAACTTTGAATATGTAAAATGAAGCTGAACAGCCGCACAATCGTTTAAAGTTACGCGCTAAATGAACTGTTTGTTATTACAGGGGGCGCTATAATGCATAAACGCCTGCATAAGTTACTTCAAGACGCCCTAAGAATTGATGTTAAAGTTTCTTTTTTTCTAGTTTTTAAAGCTCTACAAGTCCTTTATGTTGCATCATTTTAGGTTCTAGAATGTTCAACATGAAGGTCAGAGAACTTTCTGCCCTTGATGATGTCACAACATGAAGGGCAGAAAGTTCTCTGACCTTCATGTTGAACATTCTAGAACCTCAAATGATGCAACATAAAGGACGTGTAGAGCTTTTTTCATTTTTTTTTTTTTTTTTTTTACGTCCCCTCATATAAATAAAGAATTGGGTCGGTTTAAAAAAATTCAGAAAGTAGCAAAAATTGTGAAAAAGTGACCAAAAACAGTGAAAAGTGGCAAAAAATGCCAAAAAGCAATAAATATTGACATTTGAATTAGGATAAAACATGGGAAAAAAAGAGACGGTGTCAAAAGAATGGCCCAAAAGTGGCAAAAGATAAAATTGTGAAAGTTACGTACTAATTGAACCGTTTGTTATTACAGGGGGCGCTATAATGCATAAACGCCTGCATAAGTTACTTCAAGACGCCCTAAGAATTGATGCTAAAGTTTCTTTTTCTAGTTTTTAAAGCTCTACACGGCCTTTATGTTGCAGCTCCATCAATGAGGTTCTAGAATATTCAACATGAAGGTCAGAGAACTTTCTGCCCCTTGATGATGTCACAACATTCCGGAACTCTCCGAGCGTTTTCAAAGGAAACTATAGATCCTTATCTTTTCAATCAGCTTTCACTGCATTATCATAATTACTATTTAATTAAAGTGTTTGTTTTTCCCATTTCATCTAGTCATATTTCTACAATAGCATGATTCCAACGTTTTAAACTTTAAAGAGAGGGTATTGTGCTTTTTACTTTACCAATCTTCCGATTCAGGGATTTCTACCACGCATGAATTTTAGAGGGTTAAAAATCCGCACACATTAAGTTTGAACATCCAGCTTTGTTGCTGTACATTTATTTTTGAAATATGGTAAAGCAAAATACCCCCTCTTTAAGGTGGCGCTGCATCTTGTTTTTTGGCTCCGCCCTCTCAAATACAGCCACATCCTGCTTCCAAAATGCTGACTCATGCTTTAAAAAACTGCTGATATCACCACAAAATGTCAAAGTTCATTTCTCAGATTCTTCCTGACAAATTTAGCTTTTTTAAAAAACCCTAATTTAGAGGTTTTAAATGTTTTTCAGACCAAGGAACCTTAACTAATGGGGCAACAGAGACGGGACTCTCTTTTATACATTAAATAGTGTTTTATATTGAACGGTATACAAACATACCTTGTCTTCGAGGGTATGGTATTAAGCTTTTCTAGGAACATGCATTTATGTGTGTTTAAAGACAATAACATGAGTAAAAATAAAACTGTTAGGGAAAAAATATTTGAAAAATAAAAAAACTGCCTCATCTACCAAAAATGTCACGGACCCCCTGCAGCACCTCCATGGACCCTCTAGGGGCCGCAAACCCCCTGTTGAACACCTCTGCCCTAATTTATTGAGAAATGAGTTGAAGCTATTAGGATGTTCAAACACTAATAAAAATGGTCCAAAAGTAGGAATAAATAAGTGTAAAGTGACTAAAATGGACAATAAGCAACAAAAATTGGCAAGAAAAGGTATGAAAGAAACTTAAAAAAAATCTGAAAGTAGCACAAATGGTGAAAAAACTGGTAAAAAGAGGCCAGAGTAAACAAAAATTGGCAAGAAATTTCAGTGAACTTGGGGAATAGTGAAAAGGTATCAAAAAATGGTCCAAAAGTAGGAATAAAGAAGTGTAAAGTGACTAAAATGGACAATTAGCAACAAAAATGGGCAAGAAAAGGTATGAAAGAAACTTAAAACAAATTTGAAAGTTGCACAAATGGTGAAAAAAGTGGTAAAAAGAGGCCAAAGTAACCAAAATGGCAAGAAAATTGGGAAATAACTTGGAAAATAGTCAGTTTGTTGCAAAAAAAAAATGTTCCAAAAGTGTCAAAGAAGAGTGAAAAGTGACTAAAATGGGCAAAAACAACAAAAATTGGCAAGAAATTTCAGTGAACCTGGAGAATAGTGATAAGGTATCAAAAATGGTCCAAAAGTAGGAAAAAAGAAGTGTAAAGTGACTAAAATGGACGATTAGCAACAAAGATGGGCAAGAAAAGTTATGGGAGGAAACTTAAAACAAATCAGAAAGTAGCTCAAATGGTGAAAAAAGTGGTAAAAAGAGGCCAAAGTAAACAAAAATGGCACGAAAATTGGAAATTAACTTGAAAAATAGTCACAAAAGTGATAAAAAAGAAGGTAAAAGTGGTTAAAATGTGTAAAAATCAGTCCCAGTTGTAGTGGTAGTGGGTTGTTGTTGTTGTGCTGTAATATATGAAACTGTTCATGTTCTACAATGATTTATTTTATAAGTTAAAGACATAAAACAGAGTCCAGTATCTTAAGATAAAGACTAAACTCAAACTTTTATATGATTGAAAAAAGCACGTCACTGCTTTTATTTCCCACGTTGAGAAACAAACATCTGCTCAGACAGATGTGAGTCTAAAACTCTGACTCCTGCCTCAGCGTTTGTCTTTGTGTGAAGCAGCAGAACATATAATTATCTAACAAAAATAGTCTGAGGCGACTTCAGGACATCAGCTCCACGTTTGGTGGCTTCCAATCGTGCGAGGACGTCACATTTTTCACATTTCTGGGTTCAGAAAGTATTCGCCAGGAATTCACATCAACTTTTTTTCTCCTCATCAGGTTTTCATTTTCCAGCACTTTCTGCTCGATTGTGTAAACACGACTTTATTAAATCGCCCCGGTAACTACCTCGACCTTTTCCTCTTTCTGTTTTTATTCGAACGTCTCAGCAGAATTAAACGAGGATAAAACCACAAACATGAAAACATGGCGGCACTGCCAGCTCAATCACGCCAGCTCGCCGTTTCTGCGGCTGCACTTCATTAGTTATCTCCACTCTACCTTTCTCTGACAAATTCAATAAATGTTCATCTGCTTCCAATTAGGCCCTCGTTAGCAGTAATTGGCGCGGTATTTACTAACAGCATTACTCAACGCGCGCTGATCCCGGCCAGGCCACATTCAGCCTTCTGGGTTTGTTATAGGGCTGCACAAAATTAGCTTAGCGTTAGCGTTAGCGCTATACTCTTGCACGCTAATATATTAGCGTGAATTCCGACGCTAAACGCTAAATTGATCAACACGCGTACGCAGGGACTTAGGATGTTAGACGGGAGACAAACCTCAGGCCAAGCAGTGCGGGTAGTGACGGTAGATACGTAGTGACGAGGTTCTTAGCCTGTGTGCATGTGTGCGTGCGCGCGCGTGTGCGCAGTCTGTTTGGAGTGCACTAAAAGGTCGTTCGACTCTTTATCAACTTACTCCTCGTTACTACTCGTTCGTCTTTTCCTTGTCCACTGCTTTTTTGTGCGTGCAATCTTTTCACACGAAAAACTGTTAGCCACGGTCCGGACCTCACAGTGTAGACGTCTCCTAGACTCGCAGACAGACAATAATAAGTCAGGTCCACAAAGTCATACAGGAGCCAGGAGTCACCAGCTAACAACTTTAGTTGCGTCCTTCGATATATTCAGGAGAATCACACACCTCGTGTTCTGCTGCACGTCCGGTTTCGCAATATGCATTTCAAAATAAAAGCATACATTTCATTATAAAAGCATGCAAAAGAGTTAATACTACTTGAGGAGTTTAAGAACTGTCTACCCAAGCAAATCGTTGTTTAATTAAATGAACAAAAAGTTCCCTCACTCACAAAAGCTGCCATTCTAGCCAACACGACCTGAATCTCTGAAATTGATTCTGTATTGTTCATTCCTAAAACTGCTGCACTTTATGGCAGAAGAAATGCACTGATCTGTTGGTCTCAGTTAAGTACCAACTAGAAAAAAATGAACAAGGTTTTGTTTGCTAAAGCTTATGTATTAATTCAGTTAACTATTCATTAATTCACTCGTAAACCGTTTCAAAAAATGATTCTCACTGTTCTTGGGTCAAATATTGATATGTTATTAAAATGTAATTGATCAAGATTAATAAATTTCAAAGACTCCGATTGATACGTTAATTTTTTTTTTTCAAGTCCCAGCCCTTATATATATATTCTGTTCAAATTATGTGTGTAAATAACTCAAGCCCACAGTTATGTCTCATTGCTAAATGTATTTACTTTTAGGGGGGAATAATCAATTATTTAAACTGTTATTTTGAAAAAAGTACTATAAAAGCCTTGTCATTTGTAATTACTTAATACTTGTATGTTTTAAGTTAAGAAATGCATATTCCAAAATAATTATACAATACTAACATACTCTGCATGTTCATTGCTAATCAGGGAAAAAGCCCCATGTCACCATTTATCAAATCGCAAATCGCAATCGCAAATCGCAATAATGTTCACCATAATCGCAATCGCAAAATTTTCCCATATCGTGCAGCCCTAGTTTGTTAGGTACCTGCCAATCCCGCGCGCCCCTGCGGGAACACGCCATCTCCACCAGGTCAACTCGCCACAGCTTGAAAACCTCCGTCAGGGTTTTCCCTTATTTTCCCCAAACTTTCCCTTAAAACATTTCATCTGGTGCCGCCGCGCTTTTATTAAATGCACCTTTCCAAACGCCTTTGTTTCCTTCCAACGCCATGTTACGCTGAAATATTTAAAAAAAACAAACGGGGAAGTTGAAGTCAGCGGGGAATTGAGTGATTAGATCTGGCTCAGAGACTTTCTCCACTTGTCTGATTTTAGAGTTTTGGGGGAATAACACAAAGATAAACGATCTTATAATGGAATTAAACAGTAAAACATAATATTATTAAGTACAGATTATAAAACCTGCACTAATCAGAAGTTTCTGCAACCAATTAGGAGCTGGATAATAGTTTCCAACCAAACTTACAAGCTCTGGATTCCAGATAACAGCAATTTCACAACTCTGAATATACACACCACAGGAAACGGTTTCTTTTTTACGCGACAAGTAAATGTATTTATCAACAGTTACGCTGTTGTTTGACACATGACAATAATCAAACTTTGTAAGTTTGTAGCGTAGTTTAGTGGCCGGCTACTTTAACACCACTCACAGCTCGGTGCTCTGATACATGTCAGTAACATTAGTGAATCCTGGTTGTGTCCTACCAGTGCTCATCTACCAACTCCAACCTCACCGAGCAGAGCAAGATGAGACTTTTAAAAGTCACTTAAAAGTCCTCAAAGTCACTTTAAATGTAATAAAATGTCATTTGAATGGCCAAAAAAATCAGAGTCCAGCTTTAAGGCCTGCAGTGTAAACAGTGCCAGCCCCATCAGTTATGTTTGCTGTATTTCTGATTGGTTCACTTCATGTTTTTCATATCTTATTTACTGTGGTGCCAAAAAGCAAAAAAAGAATTGGCATTTTACATGGGATAAACCTGGAAATACTCAAAAATTAGCAGCAGAAAAGAGTGAAAAGTGACTAAAATGGCCAAAAGGCAACAAAAATTAGCAAGAAAACTTTGGAGGAAACTTGAAAAAGAATCAGAATGCAGCAAAAATGGTTAAAAAAAAAAAAATTACAAAAATGACAAAAAATTGGGATTAAGTTGGGGAAATAGTCCGATTGTTGCAAAAAAAAGAAAAAAAAAGTCCAAAAGTGGCAAAGAAGAGTGAAAAGTGGTTAAAATGGGAAAAAAAAAAAATTGGTAAGAAATTTCAGTGAACCTGGGGAATAGTGAAAAGGTATCAAAAATGGTCCAAAAGAAGAATAAAGAAGTGTAAAGTGACTGAAATGGACAATAAGCAACAAAAACTAGCAAGAAAAGTTTTGGAGAAAACTTTAAAAAAAAAATTCAGAAAGTAGTACAAATGGTAAAAAGTTACAAAAAAAATGGCAAAAATTGCCAAGGTCAACAAAAATGGCTAGAAATTTGTCATTAAACTGAGTCAGATTGTTGCAAAAAATTGTCCAAAAGTGTCAAAGAAGTAGTGAGAAGAACAACAAAAATTGGCAAAAAAATTTCAGTGAACCTGGGGAATAGTGAAAAAGTTTTAAAAATGGTCCAAAAGAAGGAATAAAGAAGTGTAAAGTGACTAAAATGGACAATAAGCAAAAAAAATGGGCAAGAAAAGTTATGGGAGAAACTTAAAACAAATCAGAAAGTAGCACAAATGGTGAAAAAAAAAGTGGTAAAAAGAGGCCAAAGTCAACAAAAATGGCAAGAAAGTTGGGAATAAACTTGGAAATAGTCAATTTGTTGCAAAAAAAAATGTTCCAAAAGTGTCAAAGAAGAGTGAAAAGTGACTAAAATGGGAAAAAACAACAAAAATTGGCAAGAAAATTTGATTAAACCTGGGGAATAGTGAAAAGTTATCAAAAATGGTCCAAAAGCAGGAATAAAGAAGTGTAAAGTGACTAAAATGGACAATAAGCAACAAAAGTTAGCAAGAAAACTTTTGGAGAAAACTTTTCAAAAGATCAGAAAGTAGCAAAAATGGTAAAAAGCTACAAAAAAAATGGCAAAAAGTGACAAAGTCAACAAAAATGGCTAGAAATTTGTCATTAAACTGAGTCAGATTGTTGCAAAAAAATTTCCAAAAGTGTCAAAGAAGAGTGAGAAGAACAACAAAAACTGGCAAGAAATTTGAGTGAACCTGGAAAATAGTAAAAAGGTATAAAAAATGGTCCAAAAGTAGGAATAAAGAAGTGTAAAGTGACTAAAATGGATAATAAGCAAAAAAAATGGGCAAGAAAAGTTATGGGAGAAACTTAAAACAAATCTGAAAGTAGCTCAAATGGTAAAAAAAAAGTGGTAAAAAGAGGCCAAAGTAAACAAAAATGGCAAGAAAATTGGGAATTAACTTGGAAAATAGTCAGTTTGTTGCAAAAAAAAAAAATGTTCCAAAAGTGTCAAAGAAGAGTGAAAAGTGACTAAAATGGGAAAAAGAAAAAAAAATTGGCAAGAAAATTTGATTGAACCTGGGGAATAGGGAAAAGGTATAAAAAATGGTCCAAAAGTAGGAATAAAGAAGTGTAAAGTGACTAAAATGGACAATAAGCAACAGAAATTGGCAAGAATAGTCTTGGAGAAATCTTTTTAAAAAAATCAGAAAGTAGCAAAAATGGTAAAAAGCTACAAAAAATGGCAAAAAGGGACAAAGTCAACATAAATGGCTAGAAATTTGTCATTAAACTGAGTCAGATTGTTGCAAAAAATTGTCCAAAAGTGTCAAAGAAGTAGTGAGAGGAACAACAAAAATTGGCAAGATTGAACCTGGGGAATAGTGAAAGGTAATAAAAATGGTCCAAAAGTAGGAATAAAGAAGTGTAAATTGACTACAATGGACAATAAGCAACAAAAATGGGCAAGAAAAGTTATGAAAGAAACTTAAAAAAAATCTAAAAGAAGCACAAATGGTGAAAAAAGTGATAAAAAGAGGCCGAAGTAAACAAAAATGGCAAGAAAATTGGGAATCAACTTGGAACATAGTCAGTTTGTTGCAAAAAAAAAAAAGTTCCAAAATTGGCAAAGAAGAGTGAAAAGTGACTAAAATGGGAAAAAAAAAAATTGGCAAGAAAATTTGATTGAACCTGGGAAATAGTGAAAAGGTATCAAAAAAATGGTCGGCAGCTGTCAACTATCGTAAAACGAAACTTATATCGCGTTTTTTAACGTCCAATAACTAATGAGAAACTAACTTCTCAGGAAAAAAAACACCTGAACACCATGCAACCAGATGACATCATCATACCACCTTAGAGTAAGGATGAGAGAAACGTTTCTACCAGGTATCGTAATTTTTTAAAGTTTTCCCGGCTCATATCTGGAATACATGGGGAGGCGGGGCTTATGACCTATACTGCAGCCAGACACCAGGGGGCGGGGCTTATTACCTATACTGCAGCCAGACACCAGGGGGCGGGGCTTATGACCTATACTGCAGCCAGACACCAGGGGGCGGNGCAAAGCTTTCTCTGGTATGTGAGGGAGGTTTGGGCGGGGGGGGGGTGGCGGCGAGGTCTGCAGCGCACATGTCGCTCTTTCACAACCTTTTATAAAACATCCCAACACAGAGAAACACAGAGAAACACAGAGAGGAGGGTTTAAAGAAGACAATATCTGTGGGAGAAAAGTAGAAAAGAGAGAAGGGTGGAGGAGAGATGATGGCTTTGATTACACGCAGATCTGGCCAAATTCGTCGGGTGTCTCTCTGACACATTTTGTTTTTGTTTACCTCTGGTAGTCAGTCTCGCAGTCATTATTCGAGGTTGTTCGTCGGCCGACTACCCTTTGTGTGGATGGTGTTAGTCTCAGACGAAATTTCTCTATGTTTTCCTCGGAACATTTTTGAGAGAGACGCAAAGGAGGGATTACTTTTCCACAAAGACTATGAGACGCCTCAAACCTGCCAGCTCTCCGTCTGATCGGAGGAGGAACCTTCAATCTCTCTCCAAAGATTTAAGACGAGCAGGACGAGTGTTTCAACCATGAATTTTATGTCCTCTGTGTGTTACGGCTTTCAAACGCTTTTTGTTCTTCCAAAACATTAATCCCTGGCTTCGACCCCGGCCCACATACTTGATTTAGATCAGATTTTTCATCCTTATAAAATGTTCTCACGGCGGGATCGACGCCAGGAACCGAGCCCGAGGAAGCGAGGAGCGAATGTTATGATGAACGCTGCGCTCTGAATTTATCGATGCATTCATTATCTTCAGGACAAACTGTCCTCTTAAAAACGTGGGCACTGAGTTTGTGGAGGGAGGAAGAAGAAGTGGGACCAGGCTGTGGATGTCGAAACTGGGGCTTAGACGTTTGGAGTGGAAAATAACAGAATTCTGGTATTTTATAAACTTGGTTAGTCAGGTTTACTTAAGACTTATAGGTACATAGGGCTGGGGGATATATCGAATATACGCGATTTATCACGGGTTGTTGCACGTGGGATGTGGGTCAAAACTTATTTTTAAAAAGTTCTTTGAAAATGGATAAAAACATATTTCTGAGAGAAGAATTATGTTTTCTAACAGATTTCAGCAGTTGACCAACATTTCAAAGTTTTTAGGTTCATTATTTTTTAGTATTTTTAATTTGAGCACCCAAAAATGTCAGGTGGCGCAACCAAATATATGAAAATATATTTATATGTTCCTGTTATTTTTTCTGTGTGAAATTATTGGCAAGTATCTCTCAAGTGTCTGTAGTGACTCAAACATTTTCATTTTGTGTGTTTCATTTCTTTTATTTGTGAATAAGATAAATAATTTGATGTTAAAATAACATTTCACATTATTACATTGGTTGTACCACCTGACATGGAAATTGTTCCAGTCACCAATGAAGTGAAAAAACCTTTTTTATCAGTATTTCAGAGAAATCTACAAACTTTTCCACTTGGTCACAAATGTCATTTGGGCTCCTCTGGCTGATGCAGTTTCCTGTTTCCTGTTTTATTCTCTTCACTTTAAAATAAAAGTCTAATGTTACGGTTGCACCACCCTGACATTTGACAAGGTGAAAATTACGGGACAAAAGTTTTTTACATTTCTCAACAGCTTTANGCTTTGCCACCTGTGTGATCCTCACCTGATTATCTCCCAGCTCTTCACCACAAAGAAGAGAAACAAACGCGACGTGTTCTTAAGGTTCAGTTTCAT
The DNA here is from genome assembly GCA_008086565.1 of Thalassoma bifasciatum. Taxonomy (NCBI): domain Eukaryota; kingdom Metazoa; phylum Chordata; class Actinopteri; order Labriformes; family Labridae; genus Thalassoma; species Thalassoma bifasciatum. Next base: position 325,926 of record RPOG01000306.1, read on the forward strand.
TCTGTCTGAGCTTCATTTGGCGTTATTTACCGCTGAATACCAAAAAAAATGTGAGCTGAGATGTTTTTAGAAAACTAAGTTTTACAGCGTCACCACAAACGTACACAAAGGTCTAATAACGCTCTAAAAATAAAACTCTGAGCTGTTAAGTAAACAGAGGAAGGGGGAGAATCCTCAAACTGTCGTGTTGCACACATAGACTGTATAATGAGTGGACGTAACGACGTTCGGCTCAAACTGAAGCCTCCAGCAGATGCTCCGCCCCCTGGTGTCTGGCTGCAGTATAGGTCATAAGCCCCGCCCCCTGGTGTCTGGCTGCAGTATAGGTCATAAGCCCCGCCCCCTGGTGTCTGGCTGCAGTATAGGTCATAAGCCCCGCCCCCTGGTGTCTGGCTGCAGAATAGGTCATAAGCCCCGCCTCCTCACGTATTCCAGATATGAGCTGGGAAATCTTTAAAAAATTACGATACCTGGTAGAAACGTTTCTCTCATCTTTACTCTAAGGTAGTATGATGATGTCATCTGGCTGCATGGTGTTCAGGTGTTTTTATTTCTGAGAAGTTAGTTTCTCATTAGTTATTGGACGTTAAAAACCGCGATATAAGTTTCGTTTTACGATAGTTGACAGCTGTCTTTCGTAAGTAGTTTTTATCGGGGATATAAGAAACTTCAGGAAAGAGCCAAAAGGAGACTAAACCTTCTGAAGAAGAAGGAATAAATATTTTTATTTCTCTTTTTTACTTGGCTCCACTGGAAATTCTCTACGGCGCAGACTCTGGCTGCACAATGGCGGCTAGAGAAACAGGGTTTTTTGGCTTCAAAATCGTAGAACGGTGACAGGCGGAAGCACGCTGTTCATTCTATATACAGTCAATGGTCCTGTCACATCTTCATGACTGTCCTTGAGCATGAATCGTGGTATCAGTCGCGCTGACGTCACGCCGCCACGGCCGGACGCTCCCCTCTGAAGCCGGTCGGTCAGGAGCGTTTTCAGGCTGCGGTTTCCTCTGCCGTTAAAGACCGTCTCTACTGTCAGGCTGTAATTGCAGGATCCGGCCTACCACTAAGTAGAAGACTGATTCATAAAAATACAGTTTTTTTTTTTTTTTTCTGCTTTAGCCTTTTGTTTGTAAGCGTTTCCACATGATCTGTGGGCTCAGCGGAGGGCAGATGTTGAAACGTAATCCTCCTCCTGAATAACAAAAAAAGAAGAACACACAATGGAGCTGAGGAACATACTGTACGACAGCAGGAGAAAAAACAGACGAATCAGAGAGTTCGACTGCTTCAGGAGTCAGAGACGGATCCGTCAGGTGTTTAATCCTCGGGGCGTCCGTGTTACCGCTGGGAGCAGATTACTGAACACGTTAACCCAACAATTATCATCCATGACCGACGCCGTGATCAAGTCAATATGTCGTCTCTGACCCGCCGGAGAGGAGCGGCGATTTACTGCACGCGGCTGGGATCGATTAACACGCTCTGACTACACCTCTCTGCACACTCTCTCCAGATGGTGGCGCTGGTGCAGCAGAGATGGAGCCGTGTGGAGTGTGAGCGCGTGCAGATGGTGCAGGATGCTGATGACATCTTTATGAGGCTTTGGTACGAATGTAAACATGGTTCTGTAAAAACAGAGCGACTGTAATTACTCTCTGACACTACATCTTCATCCCTCTTTTTTCACAACTTGTTAGCAAAGATTTTCTCCTCCAGTCGAGTCAAACTGAAGAAAGATAAGAAAACTTTTCTGTCAGTTTACTCCAGCACAGACGCAGGAATCTCAAACTTATTTCTGCATCGATTTTCCTCGTCATCTTTGACTCTTCTTTCCTAGATTTTCAACAAAATAATCCACTTTCCTCAGCGAGAATTTTTAACACAGGCTCAAAACTTTGCAATACATTTATTTAAAACACTCCTTTACTGTTAGAAGTGAAACTTATCTATAATAGAAGCATTAATAATGTATAGAAACCCATTTATGACAGTACAACAATAAAAATAAAAAAACAGCTTTGATGAATATTTTCTTTTTTTTTGCCATTATCAAGTAGAAATTTTGATTCTGACTTTTTACCTAAAAACTTTCTTTTTTATATCTTATAATTTCAACTTTTTTATGATAATTTTGAATTAATTTTCTCAAATTTTTCATTTTGTTTCCTTACAGTTTTGTCTGTTAATTTAAAAAATAATTGACTGATGTTTTATCTAAAAATTTTGATTTTTTCCCTCGAAATTCTGACTTTTTTTGTCTTACAACATTGGATTTTAAACTAAAAAATGTCAACTTTTCATCTCAGAATTTTGACTTAATATGGGCCCCAAAAATCCTCAAAAAAGCCAAATTTTCTTTTTTCTTCTTTAAACTAGCAAAACTGGGCCTACCTTTGTAAAGCCTTACCACATACTTAAATAAAAAGGCAAATATATACTTTTCTCCTATGAAAAAATAAGAAAAATGCCTTTGTTCATTTGTGTTTTATGGAATTTATTTCTAATTGTGAAATTGATTTGAGTTTTGTGAATTTTCTCTTTGTGCTTTTTGAAATATCAATTCCTATTGGTCTTCAGGGCCACAGTTTTGTGGTGTCTACTTTGACTTTGACACTCTTTTTCTAAATATAGCTGCTCTCAAAGTCTGATTTAAACATTATTTTCATTCCTAATTTATTGGACCTTCATTTATTCAAAGGCTAACTGAGTTTTACGATTTAATCGGACTATAGATTGTTCCAGAACAGTAAGTCCAGAATACTAGACGCTTTCTTTTCGGACACAGTTCAGACATTAAAAAAAATAAAATATAATTTTCCGTCCAAAAAAGGCTTAGAATTACATCCTGCAAGGAAGGGAAAGTTCCGGAATGTTGTTTAAAGATAAAGGCTATTCCGGAATGTTGTTTAGGATGAGTTTAAAGATAAAGGCTATTCCTGAATGTTGTTTAAAGATAAAGGCTATTCCTGAATGTTGTTTAAAGATAAAGGCTATTCCTGAATGTTGTTTAAAGATAAAGGCTATCCCGGAATGTTGTTTAGGAGGAGTTTAAAGATAAAGGCTATTCAGGAATGTTGTTTAAAGATAAAGGCTATTCCAGGATGTTGTTTGAAATTGGTTTAGAGATGAAGGCTATCCCGGAATGCTGTTAAGAATGTACTTTAAAGATGAAGGTCATTCCAGAATGTTGTTTAGGATGAGTTAAAAGATAAAGGCTATTCCGGAATGTTGTTTGAAATGTTGTTTAAAGATAAAGGTCATTCCGGAATGTTGTTTAGGATGAGTTTAAAAATAAAGGTCATTCCGGAATGTTGTTTGGAATGTTGTGTAAAGATAAAGGTCATATTGGAATGTTGTTTAAGATGAGTTTAAAAATAAAGGTCATTCCGGAATGTTGTTTAGGATGAGTTTAAAGATAAAGGCTATTCCGGAATGTTGCTCAGAATGTTCCTGAAGATAAAGGGAAGTTTTCTGGAATGTTCCCGAGGATGGCTGTGAGGATACAGAGAAGTAAAGCTGTTGTGTCTTTGCTTCAAAAGACGTCAGTTGCGGTTGTTTTTGGACGATGCTTCCTTCCGGTGTTGGAATTACCTGATTCTGGAGAAGCGGGAATAAAGTGATGATTAAGCATAAAGAATAGAACATGACTGCCTGGTTCCAACATTGACGGATGATATAATCATGGAAATTTAACTCCTTTTGTTTCATTTTGTTGCCTCAAGAAGTTTTAAAAACGCAGCTTCTTAAATTCTCCACTTTTTCCTGGTTTCTGGTGTTGATACCTCGTCCAGGAGCCTCTGTCTTCAGTTATACGTGACGAAGACGAGCTGTCGGCACCGTCATGTGAGATAAGACAAAAGACACTGACTGGTTATGAGCCTGCGTTTACGCACATACCAGAGATTTTAGGACAAATTAGATGAAGAAGAGAACAGTAAATGTCATCCATCCAAGGTTTAATTCACTGAGAACATGTGTGTGTGTGTGTTTGTGTGTGTGTGTGTGTTTGTGCCGGCTGGCTGAGCTGAAAGCCGATCTGCCGTATCGATCGTCTGAGTGGCTGCTGCCGCGGTGGAAACTGACTCCTGACCGTCAGCACGTCCATTAAAGCTCATCAGCTCGTCCACCGGATACACTGCAAAAACATTCACCATCCAGCAAAAACCGCGAAATTATCTGATACACACTTCAGTTTAGGGATGAACGTTTTACAAAAATAATCTAATCGTAATTACCATTTCCTTTATTGCACTTGATTATTTTTGTGCAATTATTTCTAGTTTCCCATCTTCTCTGTTTTTAAACAAACTCATTGTAGAACATGAACAGTTTCATTAATTACAACAACAACAACAACCCACTACCACAACAACTGGGACTGATTTTTACACATTTTAACACTTTTATCTTGTTTTTTAACACTTTTGGTCCATTTTTTTTGATACCTTCTCACTATTTTGCAGGTTCACTCCCAGTTGTTTTGCTAATTTTTGCCCATTGTTGCCACTTGAAAACCAGTTTTTGCAACTACCTGACTATTCATCAAGATTAATTCCACTTTTCTTGCAAATGTTTGTTGTTTTTGTCCATTTTTGACACTTTTCACTGCTTTTGTTGCCACTTTTGTAACATTTCTTGGACCTCCTGACTATTTTTAAGGTTTATTCCCAATTTCCTTGCTAAATTCTGTTGTTTTTGCCCATTTTTTGACAGTTTTCATTCTTTTTTGCCACTTTTGGACAAACTGACTTTTTTCCAAGTTTAATCCCAACTTTCTTGCCATTTTTGTTGGACATGGTCATTTTTACCACTTTTTACCATTTTTGCTCCTTTCTGAATTTTTTAAAGTTTCCTCCAAAACTTTCCCACTTTTTTTGTTGCTTTTTGGCCATTTTAGTCACTTTTCACTCTTTTATCACTAATTTTGGACCATTTTTTGAAACAAACTGACCATTTACAAACTTCAATTCCAACATTTTTGCCATTTTTGTTAACTTCAGCCATTTTAACCATTTCCCAATTCTTTAAAGTTTCCTCCAAATTTTTTCTTGGTGATTTTCGTTGCTTTTTGGCCACTTCAGTCACTCTTCACTCTTTTTTTATGACACTTTCGAACCATTTTTTAATACATCCTCACTATTTACCAGGTTCACTCCCAATTTTCTTGACAAATTGTGTTATTTTTGCCAATTTTCACTCTTTTATCACCACTTATGGACCATTTTTTGCAATAAAATGACTTTTTTCCAAGTCTAATCCCAACTTTCTTGCCATTTTTGTTGGATTTGGTCATTTTTACCACTTTTTACCAAGTTTTGCTACTTTCTGAAATTTTTTAAGTTTCCTCCAAAACTTTCCCGTTATATTTTGTTGCTTTTGTCCATTTTAGTCACTTTTCAAACTTTTTTTTTGTCACTTTTGGACAATTATTTTCACTCCCAATGTTCTTGCCAAATTTTTTTTTTTTTTTTTTGACACTTTTCACTTTTTTATCACCACTTATGGACCATTTTTTGCAATGAACTGACTATTTTTCGAGTGTAACCTCAACTTTCTTGTAGTTTTGGTTGAATTTGGCCATTTTCACCATTTTTGCTACTTTCTGAATTTTTTTAAAGTTTCCTCTAAACCTTCCCGCTAATATTTGCTGCTTTATGTCCATTTTAGGCACTTATCACTCTTTTTTTTGCCACCTTTGGACAATTTTTTGCCACTTTTTGAGTATTTCCAAATTTTATATCAATCTAAATACCATTTTTGTTGCTTTTAGGCAGTTTTTACAACCTAAAACCAAATTTCATTGCTTTTCTATGCTGTTTTTGCCTCTTTTTCTACACTTGTGTAGTTTCTTTTGTAAAGTTTTTAACAGTTTGTCTCTTTGGTTGAGTAACTGGTGTAGATCAGAAAACATCTGCTGCAAAAAATGTAGCTGATATTTAGACACATTTCAGGTTATAGAAAAATTGTACCATCTGCGATTAGAATATTGCGATTTAATCTAATTTGTGATTAATTGCCCAGCCCTGATTCAGGTGTTAAAAACAGAGGTTTTATAACAACTTTTGAAAATCAATCACGTCAGGACGCTTCATGCCAGACATAAGAAATTTACCACATCACTTCAACAGATTTTCACCTACATCTGGGTACATTTTTAGCTCTCTAGGTAAAAAATTACAGGTGAAATAGAGTTTTTAGTCTCAGGTGACCAAACACCAGGCAGAGTTCTACTCTTGTCTGAAGACTCCGTACAAACAAAACCAGCTTCGTCAGTGCTCAGTGTCCTCTTTTTAGTCAACTTTGCTCTCTTTGTGGAAAGGTTCAACAAAAACATGAAATTGTAGCCTTGGATTTAACGTGTTTTACAGTGAAGGTCGAAGAGGGCGCAGACAGACAACCTGGCATCAATATCTATTCTTAGCGGGAGATCAGAGAAATCCCAAGAGGAGGAAATTTGTATCATACTTCAATTTGAGTGAAGTAGTGTTGGCATGGATGGTGTTTCCTGTTCCTACTTCACTTTAAACCCACTCACATAAAACCACAAACGTGTTATTTCTCATCTTCTGTCTCCTTTCCTGTCTGTTTCCCCTCTACATCTTCTTTAAGTCATTGGCTTCTCTGTAAAAAACACAATAACGCCTCATCATCATCATCATCATCATCAACATCATCATCACCGTCCCGTTAATGTTTGTGGTTTCCCAAAACTCATCCACACCTCCACCACAAATCTGTCTTTACTTTTCTGTGGATGTTTTTACTGTTTTTATTCTCTCCCTCATGACTTACAGCTCATAAAAATCCTTATTTTTCTCTCCCTGGTGTTTGAGAAAACTCTTATTTCAGCTTCTGTCTGAAACGTCTCATTTTAGCTGCTGTCTCTTTAAGTGTTCCAACTCTGCAGAACCCCTGTCCTCTGATTGGCCAGGCTTCACTGAATGGAACTATGGGCAGACCTTAGTGTTTGAGGCCCCCCCCCCCTCCAACATGTCATGAATAGGCATGAAATTGGTGACAAAGGTCAGAGGCCAATTTTCATTTCAACACAAACGGAAAGCCTAAAAAACAATGGCAAAAGCCACAACACACTGGCAAAAATAACATCACAACAGCAAAAGCCACAACGCAATGGCAAAAGCCACAACAACAAAAGCCACAACACAATGGCAAAGGCCACAACACTATGGCAAAGGCCACAACACTATGGCAAAAATAACATCACTACAGCAAAAGCCACAACGCAATGGCAAAAGCCACAACACAATAGCAAAAGCCACAACACAAGGACAAATGTCACAACACAGAGGCAAATGTCACAACACAACAGCAAAGGCCACAACACAGTGGCAACGCGACAAATGCAGAGCCACAACATGAATGCAAAAGCCACAACACAACGGCAAAAGCCACAACACAAAGGCAAAAGCCAAAATACAAATGCAAAAGCCACAACACTTATTTAAAGGCCACAACACAACAACAAAAGCCACAACATAACAGCAAAAGCCACAACACTTCGGCAAAAAGCCAAAAGACAACAGCAAGAGCCACAACATAGTGCTAACAGCATCAAGACTAATGCAGAGCCACAACATGAATGCAAAAGCCACAACACTATGGCAAAGGCCACAACACAACAACAAAAGCCACAACATAACAGCAAAAGCCACAACACTTCGGCAAAAAGCCAAAAGACAACAGCAAGAGCCACAACATAGTGCTAACAGCATCAAGACTAATGCAGAGCCACAACATGAATGCAAAAGCCACAACACTATGGCAAAGGCCATAACACACTGGCAAAGATAACATTACAACACCAAAAGCCACAACACAACAGCAAAAGCCACAACATGAATGCAAAATCCACAAAGCAATGACAAAAGCCACTACACAGAGAAAAAAGACACAACAAAACTGCAAAAGCTACAACACAAAGGCAAAAGCCACAACACAAATTCAAAAGCCACACCATATTGGATTTAAATCCATTATCTTGTAACCTTTGCTGTCATGTTGTGGCTTTTGTCGTTGCTGCCTTAAAGGACGAAGGGAGGGAGAATAAGGGGCGTGGCCTCTTTCAGTGACACATAAAGGCTCTTTCGAACTCTGGGGGTGAACATGAAGGGTCATGAACGTTCCCTTAAAGATGAAGGGACAGAGCAGGATGAATCTGATTGGTTCGCGTGATGCTCTTATAAAGTCAGTCACCAATCAGTGATGTCACAGTTTCCTCAGGTGAGACGGCGTTTACGTGTTTCCCCGTTAACCTACGAAAATCTCAGCTCCTGTTTCTAATGTTCTTCTTCCACAGAGCTGCAGATATGAAGCTTCACTGAGCAGCAAATCAGAGCCAGCAGCTGGAGGCTTTAACACACACACACACACACACACACACACAGTATCCTGACCTATTTTCAAGCGCCACAACAAAAACCTGGGAGAGCAGAAGAAGCAGCGTGGAGATAAAGGGAGTCTGTCGTTTTAATGGCGAGCACACTTCAGCTGCGGCGGCGTGGAGCTTTTCTGATGCGTAGCAGATCCGTTACAGACGGCGTGGAAACCGTGATCCCGCTCTGACAGACCTTTCATAGCAAATGTGGCTTTTCTGGAAGCTGAAGCTGAGAGCGAGGGCAGAATAACAGATTAACAACCCTAATTTGTCCTGAGGTTTTAATGGCAGGAATTATAGCCGCTCCTCCCCCGTCTTCTATCAATCTAAGTGTCTCTGCGGTCGCTTTGAATTCACGTCCGTACGCAAACATGTGCTTCCAATTTCTCCTGACGACTAATAAAGGATATTTGAGGAAAGGAGCGTTCTGATTGGCTGATTTGACTCTTTTTTTTTATTCTGGAAACCTCAGGATGTTTGACAGATACAAACACAGCTCTGGCAGGTTTGAGTTCCCTCCAAAGCCGCCGTCTGTAAACTGACGTAGATGTGGACAAACTGAACACACACACACACACACACACACATAGATTTGGTTATACCTGTGTTCAATAATCTGATTTATGAGGACAAGAGGATAACAAACGTCAAACAGGACTGTTCAGTTATAGTCTCAGACGTCCAGCTGTGAACTCTCCAGACTTAAATAAATCAGAAATCTGCAGAAATGACAGTCTCACTGTTTGAATTCAGAGCAAAGAAAAAGGAAATACGTCGCAGTAAACAAGTTTCTCTGTTTATATGTTCGACTTATTTCTACAACTGTTCAGGCATTCAGAGATGATTCTTTCATTCGAGTGACTTGACTTAAGTATTGGAACTGAACTTAATTCCATATCAAACCTTGTAACCGTGAGCGAGGAGGGCACACAGTGGACATGAGACCCTGCTGTACATGGGTCATGGTCATCATTACTGCTACAATTGTTCAGCCATTCAGAGAAAGGGTATTTGATTCGAGTGACTTAACTTGAGTGATTGAAATAAACTAAATTACTTATCAAACGTCGTAACCATGAGCGAGGAGGGCACACAGTGGACATGAGACCCCGCTGTACATGGGTCATGGTAAGTAAATGCGCAAGTTTCTCTGTTTATTTGTCCTACATGCTGCTACAACTGTTCAGGCATTCAGAGATGATTCTTTGATTTGAATGACTTGACTTAAGTATTGGAACTGAACTTAATTCTATATCAAACCTTGTAACTGTGAGCGAGGAGGGCACACAGTGGACATGAGACCCTGTTGTACACGGGTGACTCACGCAGGTGTCACAAGCAGGGTTGTAATGGTAAGAAAATTTAAGGTCATGGTTATTGTGACCAAAATTATCAAAGTTTTTGGTATTATTGCAGTATTTTAGTATTTTAAAGAAAGCACTAATACTGATACTTCTAAAAAAAACTGAAATAATTCAAAACAATGTGACAGTGTTTGTTATATTTTGAAATTAAAGGCAAAATCTTATCAAAAGTGCAATTCTTAACATCGAAGGAACAAGGGTTCAGCATGTAAACAGCTGGGTCTCATGTCCACTGTGTGCCCTCCTCGCGTCTTCTGAGGACGCTCGTCTAAACGCGGAGAAAACTTGAAGACGATACGCCACTTCAAAACTTCACTGAAGCTTGATTTGAAGAAATCATGAATTGAAATTGCAATATCCGCCAGAAAAATCACAATTAGATCTTTTTCTAAAATCTTAAATACTGCGGGTGGTTTATGCAACTGACAAAAGAAGCTGGGGGCCATGCAAAAATTTGGGCCTGCTTTAGAGAAACTCAGTCTAAAGCACCAGTTAAACAACAACAATCGAGAGCATCGAGACAACATCACGCCACAGAAAGTCTAGTGATGTTTTACCTTCAGTGTTTGCAAAACAACCCAAAAAAAATCATCTCTGAGGATGCAACTCAGAAGAAAATCTGAGGGAGGGCTCGAAAATGATGTGGAGAGAGTTATGAATATGCAACCGCAGTTTACGCCACGGGGGAAAAAACACGGTCTTTGAATATAAACCACCGCTCTGTGTTCGTGTTTCATCATTTGGATGAGTAGCGTAGCTGCGGAAATCTGTGGAGATAGTTTGAAACATGCAAAAAATTGCGTAGTGGTCCTTTAAAAGTGCATGTGCAGCTCAGCGGTCGGTTTATTAACTCATCCCTCCATACAAAACCGCTGTTTGAGTTTCCACCCCGTCTGCTGTCTGCTCTGTATGTCTGCACATAAAGCATGACTCATCCGTTCATCCCCGGAGAGAGAGAGAGAGAGAGAGAGAGAGAGAGAGAGAGAGAGAGACTTCAAAGGGATCTGCCTCCATGCCTAAATGCAGGATCTGAGCAGGACGCCAAGAGTTGGACGCTCTGCCTCCACTCAAGCGAGCGCTTCGGGGGGAGAAAACAGCTCCTCGCTCTGGAAACACAAAGCTGGAAGGCTTCGGCTTTTCAAGACGCATTTAGAGCGAGAAGTCTGACAAAGAGAGAATCATCTGCAGGGTCAAAGCAACGCCTCTGTGTTAGAAAAATCACATGAACTGGTTAAAACGGGCCAAAGATGAGTGCTCAAAGAGAAAGAAAACCACAAACACNGAGAGAGAGAGAGAGAGAGAGAGAGAGAGAGAGAGAGAGAGAGACTTCAAAGGGATCTGCCTCCATGCCTAAATGCAGGATCTGAGCAGGACGCCAAGAGTTGGACGCTCTGCCTCCACTCAAGCGAGCGCTTCGGGGGGAGAAAACAGCTCCTCGCTCTGGAAACACAAAGCTGGAAGGCTTCGGCTTTTCAAGACGCATTTAGAGCGAGAAGTCTGACAAAGAGAGAATCATCTGCAGGGTCAAAGCAACGCCTCTGTGTTAGAAAAATCACATGAACTGGTTAAAACGGGCCAAAGATGAGTGCTCAAAGAGAAAGAAAACCACAAACACACACACTCCAGACTAACGTGTGTGTGTTATTATCGCTCTATTTTTATCCTGGGAGTGACAGGTTCTTCTTTTTATCCTCGCTTCAGGCTCCAACTTCTGCTGTGTGTGGTTTTGTGACAATGCAACTTTTCATTGCTGCATCTTTACAAAGACGACCAGAGACGCAGAGATCCAATTTCTGCACATGCATTGGTTTTTTAAGCCTTGGATGACAGATTAACCCTTTAAGCGCCAAAGTTGCAAAACTGCAGAATTTTTTTTACAATACAAGTTATATATCAAAACAAGCAGTTTGTTTAGTTTATGCAGGATATGACTTTTCAAAGACATTCACCAATTTTTGGCCGAGTTATTCAAGAAAAACAGCGAAAAAAGTCCCATCTGAAATGAATGGGGAAGCTCCCCAAGCACACGAAAAGCACAGTTTTTCCCAGCACTTCTGCCTCCCCATACTTTCACCTAGAGGGTTCATTCAAACTTCAAAACGCAGCAATTTTTGTCTTCTTTTCAGGAATGTACACGGCATGACACTGGGGTTTACGTTTTTTTTTAAACGTAAAGATCCCCAAAGATCTCACAACTTCAACTTTTTACCTTTAAAAAAAAGACTTTTTATCTCACAACTTTGCCTTTCTAACTCAAAATTTTGTCTCTTAATGTCATAACTGACTTTTTGGCTCAAATTTTTGTCTCTTTGACTCAAAATTTTGACTTTTCGGCTCAAGTTTTGTCTTTTTGTCAAAGTTTTGTCTTTTTATCGTTGAGATATATTCGTCAAAATTCCGAGATAAAAAGACAAAACTTTGACAAAAAGACAAAACTTGAGCCGAAAAGTCAAAGTTATTAGATAAAGAGACAAAGTTTTGAGATAAATAGTTGCAGTTATGAGACAAAAAGTCAAATTTTAGAAAACAAAAAGTTAAAATATTGAGAGATTAAAGTCAAAATTTTGAGTCAAAGAGACAAAAAGTAAGAATTTTGAAATTTCCATCTTTGAAAGTTGATCCATCACGCAACTCCACCTCCTACGAGACGTCACCTACAAGAGAGATTAGGGCAGCTCAACAGTGCCACACACAACCACAGACGGCTTCAAAGAGCCGTCACACCATCAATTTAAGGAGTGTTGTTGCGCTCTAACATACCCCCTCTTTAATTTTCAGGCTTATCAAACACTTCAGTGCGGATTTAAGAGTTAAGAAGTTCCTGTAAAGCTGCCTGAGGACGAAGTCTTAATGAGCAGATCCTTTAAGACGAGTAGGTGTGACACGGTTTGGACGCTATGACAATGTTTGACAGGTGCTAATCCTCACTGAATCTGGACCAATCAGATCCCACCTTTCCCTCTCCGTCCCTCCGTCCTCGCTCTGAGAGGGAACAGGGTAATTACAGAGAGCACCTCCAGAGTTATATCAGACCCATAATGCACCTGGCCGGGCTCCCAGAATCCATTACTCTGGCTCAGAAACAGCGGACGCTTTGCTGTGTGGCCTCTCATTTAAAATGCCTGATTCAGAGTCTGACCTGTAAAGACACGTCCGCATATCAGGGCGCCGTTTATTTATTCATAAACCGTATTTATGTTTTTTTTTTTTGCACTTTTTGATGAGTTCAAGCAAAGTTGAAAAGTTGAAGGAAACTGTTTGAATCACCAAGTTTTCAAAGAGTAAAGATGTGTCTTTGCTGACGCTGAGTTTCAGTCGCCACATCATCATCACAAACACGCCAACGCCGTCATTACAGGGCAGAGACAAGTCTGAACACACACGACTTCAAGTTTCCCTCCAGACACCAAAGCTCAGTCACAAAGTTCATCACACAAAAACGCTTCTTACCTGCTCGAACTCTCGCAGACTGTGCATCTGTACAGGTGGGCCTTTCTCTGTTTCATCACGGGAAAAATCTGCAACCACAGAAGAAGAAACGAAACATCAGAGGTTGTTTTTGGAGAAGAGTCAGGTCCATGTATGTTTTAGTTTTTGGGCTTTCCATCCATTTTGGTTAATGGCATGGCACTCTATCATGTTTTGGCTCCGAAGAACATACTTAAACACAAGTTTTGGCTCCCAGAGAAGACATTTAAGCATATATGTTGGCTCCATAAAAGGCCATTAAATCATGTTTTGCCTCCAAAGAAGACACTTAAGCTCATGTTTTGACTTCCAAGTGAAAACTCAAGTAAATGTTTTGGCTCCCAAGTGGACACTTAAATACATATATTGGCTCCCAAGACTTCAATTTTGCACATATTTTAGCTCCCCAGAAGACACTTTAGTATATCTTTTGGTTTCCAAGAAGTCACGTGAGCACATGTTGTGGCTCCCAGGTGGGCACTTAAGTACATGTTTTGCCTCCAAAGAAGACACTTAAGCTCATGTTTTGGCTCCCAAGTGAAAACTCAAGTAAATGTTTTGGCTCCCAAGTGGACACTTAAATACATATATTGGCTCCCAAGACTTCAATTTTGCACATATTTTAGCTCCCCAGAAGACACTTAAGTATATCTTTGGTTTCCAAGTGGACACTACACTTCATGTTTTGGCTCTCAAAAGGGCAACTTAAGTACATGTTTTGGCTCCCAAGACTTCAATTTTGCACATATTTTAGCTCCCCAGAGGACACTTTAGTACAACTGTTAGCTCCAAAGGTGTCACTTAAGTACATGTTTTGGCTCCTAGGTGGGCACTTAAGTACATATATTGGCTCCCAGGGGGGCACTTAAGTACATGTTTTGGCTCCTAGGTGGGCACTTAAGTACATGTTGTGGCTCCTAGGTGGGCACTTAGGTAGATATATTGGCTCCTAGGTGGACACTTAAGTACATAAATTGGCTCCCAGGTGGGCACTTAAGTACATATATTGGCTCCCAGGTTGGCACTTAAGTACATGTTTTTGCTCCCAGGTGGGCACTTAAGTACATGTTTTGGCTCCCAGGTGGGCACTTAGGTAATATATTGGCTCCCAGGTGGGCACTTAAGTACATGTTTTGGCTCCCAGGTGGGCACTTAGGTACATGTTTTGGCTCCCAGGTGGGCACTTAGGTACATGTTTTGGCTCCCAGGTGGGCACTTAGGTACACGTTTTGGCTCCCAGGTGGGCACTTAAGTACATATATGGGCTCCCAGGTGGGCACTTAAGTACATATATTGGCTCCCAGGTGGGCACTTAAGTACATAAATTTGCTCCCAGGTGGGCACTTAAGTACATAAATCTGCTCCCAGGTGGGCACATAAGTACATGTTTTGACTCCTAGATGGGCACTTAGACCCAGAGATGCTGGAAAAAGGTGCCATCATTGATTCATTAAACAGTTGGGATACTTTAATCATGAATTTAAAGTCTAATCACTGGATGTTCAGACTGAGCATGTGCAGCTTTCAAAATCTTTGCATATTTATATGTTGGAAAAATCCCTTGATCTGTCTGTAAACCAATCAAAACGCTCCGTTCTAAAAACAGCACCAGGTCTTCACAAGACTTGATATGATGATGTCATAGATAAAGGATCATAATAAAGAAGGCGAAGGACCTCAAACACCAAGGTCTACCACTACGCCACCGGCCTCCATAGAGCTGGCCAATCAGAGGGAAGGGAGTTCGAGGGGTAGGGAGTCTTAAAGAGACAGTAGCTAAAACAAAGTGTTTCAGAAAGAACATTAAATAAAGGTTTGCTAAAATAATAGGGAGAGAAAAATAGAGACTTTTTTAGCTGTAAATCATGTAAAGATATAAAAAAGTGTTTTATAAAATGGTACAATACCCCTCTTTAAGAACATTCAATTCAAATGTTGCAAAGAAAAAGTCAAAGTGATTGAATAAAGTCTTACTGTGCTCCTCATAAATGTAATTTTTTACCTTATATAAACATGAATAAACTTTTCATTCCAGGTTTTTCTCCCCTTGGATGAAACTAATCCATCATGTGCTTTTTAAAAGTTTTTCTCAGAAATAAACATAAAGCAGAGGTTTGTCAGGTAGACGGAGTTTAAATCACATAAATGCACTTCATCCCAAACAGCCCTCTTTAAAAGTTCCCATAATGCATCTGTGAGACATCCTCATTATAACCCTGCTAAACCTGGATATATGAGCTGCCTCCTCACACACACACACACACACACACATATTAAAGCGACGGTATATTCTCATCCAGCTGAAACTCTTCCAGGGGTCTTAAGCCAAACTTATCCTCTCTAAAAGGCCGGGAGCGCTTCCAGAAAACTCCACGCAGGAGGGATTTGTACAATAGTTTGTGTTTTATTCCTTTAAACACGCGGCCAGCGAGGGGCGGGGGGCGGCGTGCCAGATCCCAGGGGGCGTAATCAAGACGGTTCTGGCAGCGTTGGTATTTCTGACGGTTCTTTAAAATTGCGGCACATTAAATATTATTAAAAGCTGCTCTGGTGCATAAAGGTAGAAAGATTCTGGACCGCGGTACCACGGGAATGACGCAGCGCTACAACCATGTTAACACACGCTTTTACATGATGTTACTGCACTTATGAGGACCCTTATTTATAATGTGCTCCCCTGGTTCAAACCGCACCTGAGTGTTTGAAGACTTTGGGAGACACATTCCTCTGATTTCTCTCCAAGAGTGAGATATTCTCCCTCCTACATCCCTGAGCTCTGTCCTTCTTCACAGAAAAAAGGAGGGAAATCTGAGTCGAGACTGAACCAGTTTCCCCTATTTAACATCAACGACAGCTTTAAGCCTTTTGTCCTCGTTGATTCTGATTTTGAAAAAGATAAAGTCAAAATTTGAGATTAAAACAAAGTTATGAGTTGAGTCAAAATGACAAAATAAAAGGTTCAAAATTATAAATTAAATGTCTAAAGCAGTGGTTCCCAACCTTTTCCAATTCAGGGCCCACGTTTAAGTCTCAAAAACTTTTCGCGGCCCACCTCTGACCATATAATTATGGGGGCTGTTTAGCGCCTTGTTAGCGCTTGATTTGTAACAAAGACCCGAAATGTAATAAAAAAAAATGTAATAAAACCCGAAATGTGATAACTGGTCAATGATGTAACAGATGCTGAGCCCAGAAGGTGAAAGTCATTTGCCCACGATATAACAACTTGTTAAATGTTGGGTCAGTGATTACAGTCTTGGGATATACAACATTTGTTTAATCAAATTTCAGGGTTTTGTTAAATTTGGGGTCATGTCACATGTTGGGCTTTAACTTTCCCTCTTCAAGGACTTTTCTTATATACAAACGTTTGAACATGTTGAATATCCTTACAAATGTAACCAAGTTTTAATATTTAAACATTATTCTGTACATTTGTATCTTAATATAGCTACCCTTCATTAAAATTCAGACTATTTTGAAAATGATTTTGCGGCCCACTTGCAATATCTTCGCGGCCCACCAGGGGGCCACGGACCACAGGTTGGGAATCACTGGTCTAACGTATGAGATAAAAGTCAAATTTTGGCAAGAAATGTCTAAAAAGAAAGTCGAAATGATGAAATTAAGGGTCAAAATTGTGAGGACATAAAAAGTCAGATTTTGAGAAGAGAGATGTATAATATGAAATTTTAAAAAGTGTTGAAGTTATGAGATGAATTACAGATTTGGCAGATTTTTTTGACTTGTTACAAGCAATTTACACCTAATTTTTGTCTTTAAAAAACTTGAAATAAGACATTTTTATGACCTGGTCTGGTGAATGTGGCTCAAATTAAGAACAATAAAACAATTTTTACTACAAATAAGACAGAATGACTTGCTTAGATTTCTGTTTTTGCAGTGCAGAAATGTCAGTGCAGCACTGGATAAAAGATGCAAGTGCAAGAATTCAGAAACTCACTGACCTTTTGTACACACCAAAATCACCAGAGGATGTCAACTTTTGATCGGGGTCATTTTGTAAGTTTGCTAATAAATGTCTTCACCCAACCACTAACTATGAGTGACAGAAAAGTTTTTCTGTTTTCATTCATATTCTCTGAGAAAAGGCCAAGAAAACATAAAAACTTATGAGCACGACTGTATTTGATGAAACACCAACACAACCAGGTTCCTCATTTTTAACCCAGGAATAGATGAATACTGTGTTTCTAGTTCCTTAAATTAAAGTTCTTAAGGCGGAAAACTTCCTGTATTTCCTGAATGCTACCAAACAAACAAACATGTGGAGGAGGGTCACACACACACATTCGCACACTGGTGTTACACACCTTTAAAAGAGGTGGTGGCCGTTGGGAACACACTCACTCATTCATCGAGTCATCGTGGTCACACTCTGTTATTCATGCAAACAGCTAATGAGTCAACACAGGAGCCTGTTTGTTTCCTTAAAGTGGACAAATATGAAGAAATTTAACCCTTTAACGACGAATGTGTCTGCACAGAAAAACAGAGAACAAAAAGAAAAGATCGTTTCGGGTCAAAAAAAAAACCTCCACTGAAGTTTCTGCATGATTCTGAAACAAAGGAGCAACTTCATGAGAGAAAAGGTAACGACAGATGGGATGAGTGAAGCTCTCTCTATTTAGTTTTTACTATCTTTTATGCTTAATTTGATGCATATAATGTGCGGTGACTCTTTTGTAGGGATGTACCAAGTCTCATTTGTACAATATGAACGTACACCGCCTGGCCAAAAATAAAAGTCTCCACCTGGATTTAACTAAGCAAATAGGTACGAGCCTCCTATTGGATAATTACTGCATGGGCGATTATCTTTCAGCTGGAAACAAGTTATTTAACCCCAACTGGTGCAATGAGCTGCTTCTCATTTCCTAAACATGGTACACCTTTCTGTGTAGGGCACCAGCACCTTTTCTACAATCAGACAAACTCTTCTCAGTTTAGTAACCGTAGTTCGTCTCTTAACATCTAAGGAGATTGATGCAGAAACCACTAAAATTGGGTTAAGAACTGTCCAACGCTTTATTAAAAACTGGAAGGATAGTGGGGACCCATCGTCTTCCAGGAAGAAATGTGGCCGGAAAACAACAGTAGAACTCAGGGCTATGTTTAATAGTGAAACTAAGAGCATTTCCACACGCACAATGAGAAGGGAACTCAAGGGATAGGGACTGAACAGCTGTGTAGCTTTAAGAAAACCACTAATCAGTGAGGCTAACCAGAAATTTTGACCCTTAATGTGAAAGTTTAGACTTTTTCACATAATGTTGGATGGATTGCATAAAATCTTAATTTTTTTGTCTCAAAATCTTGACGTTTTCTCTCTGAATTTTGTCTTTAATTTTCAAAATTTCCACTTTTTATCTTTAAATATTGACCTTTTTATCTAAAAGTTACAAATAATTCTTATATTCAGTTTTCATCCTTGCATTACAGTAAAAACTTTTGATGTTTTGATGTAATTCTCTGCCGGATATTGGGAAAACTTCACTAAAGCTTGATTTAAATAAAATTGTAAATTGAATTGAGATCGCAATATCTGACAGAAAAATCGCAATTAGATCTTTTTCTAAAATCGTTCAGCCCTACTGTCATTACCTCTTTTTTTACGAAATAAGAGAAAAGATCTCATAAACGTTAATGTACATATGATTGTTGATGCTCCAATTTTCAGCTCAACCTGTAAAATTGATTTAATCTGTTTGTGTGAAGTGTTTTTTTCTTCGCTAAACCTCTAACATCCAATTCTCTGTTTGTGTTTTTCTCCATTTTAATAATAATAATAACAATAATAATACATTTTATTTATAAAGCGCTTTTCAAAACACTCAAAGACGCCGTACAGAAGATAAAAACAGCAAATAAAATACCACAAAGTAAAAATTACAGTTTTAGAGCAGATACAAGCCATTGTTTAAAGTGTTTTTCTCTCACATAACATGCAGTAAATCAGATATGACACCAGATATTGAAAGTTTAAAGTATTCAAGGGCCTAAACAGTGACTCACAGGACATTTTTTGACCGTTTTATGGTAAAGATAAGGCGTTTTAGGCCTCAGGTGTTTAAAGGTTAAAGTGGAAGGAAGGTTTAGGACGTACTCACCCATCGTGGGTCCGATGCTCTTTGGTCTGGGCCGTTTTTCTGCACCACAGTGCCTGAAAGGAGAGAAAACTTTCAGTCCATTTGCCTCAGACTCAACACAGCGCCGTGTGTCTGCAGCAGCGTCCGCATGTTATCCTCAAACCTGCACTCAAAACCTGTTTATCCAGATTAAAAAGCCTCAGCTCCTGCACCCACACACCGACCCGAGAGCTGTCCACACTGAGAAACTCTGAGAAACTCTCTCAGGGTCAGAAAATGTTCCCACAGACGTGTCAGAGCGGCAGGAACAATCGCACTCGGGTGGAGACTGAGTCAGCAGCTCATGCTTGGAGTCACACCGCCATCACTCAGCTGCTACACACAGTAAACAAAGACCATCACATAAAGTCCTTACACCAGCTGCTCACGACAGGTTTTCCTCTCAGTGTTTCACATTTAAACTCTCAAATTAAAGGGTGACTCCACCGCTGGCTGATTTAAGCCTGAGTCTTTAGGGTAATTTTAGATTCCTGTGGAGTTAAAGTTTGGAAAAAGAATCATAAGTTGCATAGAAACAGGCTGGTTTTGGAGCGTTGGCCTGCAGATGATTACACAACACAAGAAAAAGGAGATCTTACTCAGCGTATTTTTGGAATTTTGAGTCAAAATGTTGAATTTGACCAAAAATGGCTCAAATTAAAGCTGATTTCAAGAAACTTAAAGCTACTGTCAAGATTTTTAGGTAGTCATACAACAGACTCTTATTACTATGAATACTTCATTTGTGTCAAACACATGAAAATTAAATCATCAGAATTTTAAAAAATGTTTGTTTTAATACTTTTTTAACTGCTTTAAATGCTTGCCGCAGGGTAGGTGTCAGAAATGAAAACTCACTGTTAACGTTGCAAAAATATTGGAAAGTGACCCACTTGACTTTTAATAATAGCAAGAGACGATTTCAAGTTATTATTTAAAAAATAGTGGAAAATATGTTTTTAAAAAAGTTAAAGCTACTGTCAATAATTTTAAGCCAGTCACACAATAGACTTTTTTAATCATGAATGTCTCTTTTGTGTCAAATATATGAAAATTAAACCATCAGAATTTTAAGAAAAGACTTTGTTTTATACTTTTTTTTAACTGCTTTAGATGTTTGCCGCAGGGTAGGTGTCATAAAACAGGGACTCACTGTTAAATTGCAAATATGCTGGAAAATGATACATTTGACTTTAAACACTAGCAAGAGACAGTTTCAAGTTATTACTTTAAAAAAAATAGTGGAAAATATGTTTTAAAAAAGTTAAAGCTACTGTCAATAATTTTTGACTACTCATATCACAGACTCTTAAAATTATGCATACCTCTTTTGTGTCAATAATATGAAACTTAAATCATAAGAAATTTAAAAAGGAATGGTTCGTACTCCTTTTTTATGTTTAAGATGCTTGCCGCAGGGTAGGTGTCATAAAAATGACTCACTGTCAAGGTTGCAAAAATATTGGACAGTGACCCACTTGACTCTGAACAATAACAAGAAACAATTTCAAATAACAACTTAAAATGAAATAAAGGAAAATATGCCTTTAGCAACTTTAAAGCTACTGTCAAGATTTTTAGGTAGTCACACAACAGACTTTTATAATCATGAATGTCTCTTTTGTGTCAAAAACATGAAAATTAAACCATCAGAATTTTAAAAAATGTTTGTTTTAATAATTTTTTAACTGCATTAAATGTTTGCCGCAGGGTAGGTGTCATAAAAGTGACTCACTGTCAAGGTTGCAAAAATATTGGAAAGTAACACACTTGACATTTAATAATAGCAAGAGACAATTTCAAATAACTTAAAATGAAATAAAGGAAAATATGCCTTCAGCAAGTTTAAAGCTACTGTCAAGAATTTTTTTAGGTAGTCACACAACAGACTTATTTAATCATGAATGTCTCTTTTGTGTCAAAAAAAAAAAGAAAATTAAACCATCAGAAATTTAAAACTAATGGTTCCTGATACGTTTTAATGCCGTAGATCATTGCCACAGGTCATAAAAAGCCACATTTACTAGACCTGGTCATAAAAATGTCTCATTTCAAGTTTTTTAAAGACAAAAATGAGGTGTAAATTGCTTGTAACAAGTCAAAAAAAAATCTGCCAATGGGATAAGATAAAAGATTCTTGTTTTAAGACATCTTTCTAATTTCAAGAAACTTCCCGGGTGAATTCGTCTTATCCCATTGGCAGATTTTTTTCACTTGTTACAAGCAATTTACACCTCATTTTTGTCTTAAAAAACTTGAAATAAGACATTTTTATGACCTGGTCTGGTGAATGTGGCTCAAATCAAGAACAATAAGACAATTTTTACTACAAATAAGACAGAATGACTTGCTTAGATTTCAGTTTTTGCAGTGTATGGAACAGGATTTGTACACGTTTTTCAAATAAACATGTTGTTTTTGAATGTATTTAACGTTATCTGACACAAAAAGTCATACAGTTACACAAAAAAATAAAATAAACTGAGGCAGAAGTCGAGTATTAACTCCTGTGATCTGTTTGGAAAATTCCTGATTTTCTAAAAGGAGTCTGGCGACGTTAAAGAGAGGTATGTAAAGTTGTGTTTAGCAGTTTTTTACTTCAACAAAAAAGTCTTAAAGTGTAAGAATTCAGTCTGTGATGTTGTCAGAGACTCAGAATAATAATCTGAGCTCGTCAGAAACAAAAACAAAAACTCATCATGCTCCTAAACTGGGATCATTCACTGGTTTCTTCCTTATTAGTCACTTCTTCCTTCAGGTTGCATAATAAAAAGCCGTCATGAGTTAAAAAAAAAAAAAAAAAAAAAAAAAAGTGGAGGTTTGTGATTCATTCTGACCTCAGAGTCAAAATAAAAGTTTCCTCTCGGCTCAGATTCACAGGCTGAAAGTTGATCAGCGAGGATCAGAGGGATTTCTCCCCCATTAGCTCGTCTTCAGAGCTTCTCCATGAATAATAAACGAGGAAGATTAAGTCAGAGACGACGGCGTCGAGCTGTTAGAGCCTCTTTTATCAGGCAAAGTGAGGATCAGACGGATAAGGAGCTTCTTCACGTCAGGGCGAGAAAGTAACGAGCTCAAACTTATCCGCTGTGAATCAAAGCTTAAAGAGGAATTAACAACAAGATGACCACCAAGGTGTGTGTGTGTGTTTAAGTGTGTTTAAGTGTGTGTGTGTGTCCTGACAGCTGCAGGAGCGACGTCCTGTAACAGCTGAAGGTGTGAGAACAACATTTGTGCTTCCTGCAAACTAACGACACAACTGACACAAACAAAGAAATGACCCCACAGGTTTTCCAGCAACAAATCAATGTGACATCCAGGAATACGGCATTTTATTTCTGAGAGAAGAATTATGTTTTCTAACAGATTTCAGTAGTTGACCAACATTTCAAAGTTTTTAGGTTCATTATTTTTTAGTATTTTTAATTTGAGCACCCAAAAATGTCAGGTGGAGCAACCAAATATATGAAAATATATTTATATGTTCCTGTTATTTTTTCTGTGTGAAATTATTGGCAAGTATCTCTCAAGTGTCTGTAGTGACTCATACATTTTCATTTTGTGTGTTTCATTTCTTTTATTTGTGAATAAGATAAATAATTTGATGTTAAAATAACATTTCACATTATTACATTGGTTGTNACAGCTTTAAAATTCTTTTTATTTGCAAAGAATGTTTTATTTAAAAAGGTTCAAGCATAAAATAATGCCACTGTATTTTTAATTTCCATTTACAATAACTGACATTCAATTTTTAGAGTTTAATTACTGTGGATACTTGTCAGGACGGTTGCACCACCTGACATTTTGGGGGTTTGAGGAACCAAAACACAAAAAAACATGTTATATTTTAATAGTTTAAAGATGTGTTCAAATAACACAGGTTTCATAGAATAAAGAAATACATGTGATGAAATACTCAATTCATGATGGAAGGAAATATTGCACTCAGACACAAAAAAGGGGACGTTACCTCATTGACCCATATAACTTGATGTACAGCAAGCCATTTTGACATTTTAAAGCTTGATTAATGCAGATATTTGTGATTCATTTTGACCAAGTCACGCACTGCAAAAACTGAAATCTAAGCAAGTCATTCTGTCTTATTTGTAGTAAAAATTGTCTTATTGTTCTTAATTTGAGCCACATTCACCAGACCAGGTCATAAAAATGTCTTATTTCAAGTTTTTCTAAGACATAAAATGAGGTGTAAATTGCTTGTAACAAGTCACAAAAATCTGCCAATGGGATAAGACGAATTCACCCGAGAAGTTTCTTGAAATTAGAAAGATGTCTTAAAACAAGAATCTTTTATCTTATCCCATTGGCAGATTTTTTTTTTACTTGTTACCAGCAGTTGATGCCTCATTTTTGTCTTTAAAAAACTGGAAATGAGACATTTTTATGACCTTGTCTAGTAAATGTGGCTCAAATCAAGAATAGTAAGAGAAATTTTAAGAATAAAATAAATAAAAATAAGACATAATGACTTGTTTAGATTTCAGTTTTTGCAGTGCAAAGAACATTTCAGATATTAACACTGTCATTTTGGATATCAAAAATACGTAACTTTTTTCCATTCATTTGTATGGGGTTTCTAATTCAAGATATCTGTAATTAATTAAAGATGTCTGTATTTATAATTTCTGCAAACAATTCACAGGTGAACAGGTTCATTTAAACAGGTGAGTGTCATGATTGGGTATAAAAGGAGCATCATCCCTAAAAGGCTCAGTCCTTCACAAGCAAAGATGGAGCCAGGTTCACCACTTTGTCAACAACTGCGTGAGCAAACAGTCCAACAGTTTAACAACAATGTTTCTCAACTTTGTCCAACTGCAGGAATTGATGGATTTCATCATCTACAGACCATAATATCATCAAAAGATTCAGAGAATCTGGAGAAATCTCTGCACGTAAGCAGCAAGGCCCAAAACCAACATTGAATGGCCGTGACCTTTGACCCCTCAGGCGGCGCTGCATTAAAAACCCACATCATTGTGTAAAGGATATTAGCACGTGGGCTCAGGAACACTTCAGAAAACCATTGTCAGTTAACACAGTTCATCACTACATCTACAAGTGACAGTTCAAACTCTACCATGCAAAGACAAAGTCAGACATCAACAACACACACAAACGCCGCAGAACTCTTTTTAACTTTGACTTCTTAATCTAATAAATTTGACTTTTTAATCACTTAAATTGAACATCTGTTTCTAAAAAAATTGACTTTTGACCTCAAAGTTTGACGTTAATCTCATAATCTTGACTTTTGATCATATAAATTTCACTTTTAACCACTTAAATTTGGACATTTTTTTCTCATAATTTTGACTTTTGATCTCATATTTGACTTTTCATCCCATAAATTTGATTTTTCATCTCATAAAATGACTTTGTCACATAATTTTGAGTTTCAATCACATTATTTTGACTTTTAATCTCATAATTTGAGTTTTTAATCACTTAAATTTGACATCTTTATCTCAAAATTTTGACTATTCATCTCATAAATTTGAGTTTTCATCTCATAATTTAACTTTTTATCACTTAAATTTGACCTTTAATCTCATTAATTTGACTTCTATATCTAAAGAATTTGACTTTCCATCTGAAATTCCCATTTTTATAACATTTATTTGAGTCTTTCATCTTAAAGTTTGAGTTCTTTATCCAATATATTTAAATTTCTATCGGCTATATTTGACAATTTACCTCAAAATATGACTTCTTATCTCATAAATTTGACTTTTATCTCATAAATTTGACATATCGTCCACAAAATTATGACTCAATATGGGCAACAACAACAAAAACAATCTAAAAAAATCCAAAGTCAGACATCAACAACACACACACACGCTGCAGAACTCTTTTTGGAAATCATGGACGTGGTGTCCTCTGGGCCAAAGAGGAAAAGGACAATCAGGATTGTTCTCAGGTCAAAGTTCAAAAGCAGCATCTGTGATGGTATGGGGGTGTGTTAGTGCCCCATGGCATCATGGGTAACTGTCCCAGTATCTGTGAAGGCAGCATTAATGCTGAAAGGTACAAACAGGTTTTGGAGCAACATCTGCTGCCATCCAAGACACTTTGTCTTTTTCAGGGACGTCCCTGATTATTTCAGCAAGACAATGAAACCAAGACACATTCTGCTCCTGTTACAACAGCGTGGCTCCGTAGTAGAAGAGTGCAGCTACTAGACTGACCTGCCTGCAGCTCCAAAGCTTCAACAATTAGTGTCCTCAGTTCACA
Source organism: Thalassoma bifasciatum (assembly GCA_008086565.1). Taxonomy (NCBI): domain Eukaryota; kingdom Metazoa; phylum Chordata; class Actinopteri; order Labriformes; family Labridae; genus Thalassoma; species Thalassoma bifasciatum. The sequence continues at coordinate 351,563 of RPOG01000306.1, forward strand.
AACACTGAACCAGTGTTGTTAAAGGAAAAGTGATGAAACACAGAGGAAACATGAACCTGTCCAAGCTTTCTGGGAACAAAAATGAGTGAATATTTGCATAAAGAAAAAGTTTTTCAGTAAAGACAAGACCGATAAAGAAAGGTGTTGGAGACCTTGGTTTTTGGAAACGAACCAGATGTGGATCTGGTGGAAGTCTGTTGTCAGCAACTTTTTTACTTTTTTGCTCATTTCTAGATGTATTTGAAGTGGGTATTAGACAATATTCCCAATAAAATGGGAAAAATATACATCTTAGAGATCAAAAACTTCCCTTAGAACACATCTATGTTTCCTACAGTCCAAATATGTTGCACAGAAGTTTAATGCACGAACACAAGACAAAAGCAAACGACGTTTAAAGGGGAAAAACAGGAGCTGCACAAAAAAAAAAAAACACAGTGCACAGATAATTCAGGCTTTTACTTTGAAATCCTCTCAGCCAATCACTGCTGCTCATCCAGGAGCTCCTCTTCTTTGAGTCCAGACCTCAGCTCTTACATAACACCGGCACAAAAGTCCTTTTTTAGTCCGACAGTCAGAATTATTTACTCTGTTCAGTTTGAGATGCCAAAAATATTTCAGTTTGGGTCGTCCACCAGAATGGAGGGAGACATGTCCATAGGTGAGTAGGATGTTTGTCTTTGATGTAGGTCTTCGAAGACAAGTGTGAGTCCGCACCTGAGGTCTCTCGGCACCCAATTTAGGAGTTCCTGACCGCTCGCGCCGCTGGTGTCAGTCCGCCGCTCCTTGGGCACCTCGCTTGAGCGGCGTCTGTTCTGACGTGGCAGCGTGAGGAAGGTTCAACACCGGGGAGCAAAGGTACACAGCCTGCCTGCTGCTGCATGAAAGAGCGATCTGTTTCAGCACGCTCCAAACACAGACGCTCCGAGTGTGTGTGTGTGTGTGTGTGTGTGTGTGTGAGCATGTGCACTAACCACACTAACGTCTTCCTGCCGTTGCCTGTGAAACACTCACTAATCTGTCAATGCACTATTTGCCTCTGGTGATCTTTAAGGGCAGGGTGGAGCATGTGTGTGTGTGTGTGTGTGTGTGTGTGTGCATCCCCTCCCGCCCCTGCAGGTGTGAACGACATGTCAGAGCAGGTCTGCAGCAGGTAAGACCAGGTATGAATGCAGACACCACCCCCACAACACACACACACACACACACACACAGGTCTGATGTTTTTGTGTTCAACCACATCATTCAGTGTGTTTGTCTGAGCAGCTGGACACACACACACACACACACACACACACACACACACACACACTCAAACAGGAGTCTGGATCAAACACAGACAGTGGTGAAATTCCTCCTCACTGCTTCTACAAACACAGGGTGTGTTCCTCCAGAGAATGTGTGTGTGTGTGTGTGTGTGTGTGTGTGAGAGAGAGAGAGAAAGTTCTGGTGGTTTAAATTGGCATCTCAAAAATCTGACTCAGGTGTTTGGGTTTGTTCAGGCACTGAAACGTCTACAAATGTTCAAGTAAAGACATTTGTTTGTCAATCAATCATTGATTTTATATAACGACACCAAACATAAATAAAAACCAAATATAAAGATTTATAAATCCTGTTTACGAACTGAGGAGACTAATTGTTGAAGCTTTGGAGCCAGTCCAGTAGCTGCACTCTTCTACTACGGAGCCACGCTGTTGTAACAGGAGCAGAATGTGTCTTGGTTTCATTGTCTTGCTGAAATAATCAGGGACGTCCCTGAAAAAGACAAAGTGTCTTGGATGGCAGCAGATGTTGCTCCAAAACCTGTTTGTACCTTTCAGCATTAATGCTGCCTTCACAGATACTGGGACAGTTACCCATGATGCCATGGGGCACTAACACACCCCCATACCATCACAGATGCTGCTTTTGAACTTTGACCTGAGAACAATCCTGATTCTCCTTTTCCTCTTTGGCCCGGAGGACACCACGTCCATGATTTCCAAAAAGAGTTCTGCAGCGTTTGTGTGTGTTGTTGATGTCTGACTTTGGATTTTTTTAGATTGTTTTTGTTGTTGTTGCCCATATTGAGTCATAATTTTGTGGACGATATGTCAATTTTATGAGATAAAAGTCAAATTTATGAGATAAGATGTCATATTTTGAGGTAAAATGTCATAAATAGCCAATAGAAAATTAAATATATTGGATAAAGAACTCAAACTTTTGAGATGTAAGAGTCAAATAAATGTGATAAAAATTTGAATTTTCAGATGGAAAGTCAAATTCTAAAGATATAGAAGTCAAATTAATGGGATTAAAAGTCAAATTTAAGTGATAAAAAGTTAAATTATGAGACGAAAACTCAAATTTATGAGATGAATAGTCAAAATTTTGAGATAAAGATGTCAAATTTAAGTGATTAAAAACTCAAATTATGAGATTAAAAGTCAAAATAATGTGATTGAAACTCAAAATTATGTGACAAAGTCATTTTATGAGATGAAAACTCAAATTTATAGGATGAAAAGTCAAATATGACATCAAAAGTCAAAATTATGAGAAAAAAATGTCCAAATTTAGTGATTAAAAGTCAAATTTAGTGGTTAAAAGTGAAATTTATATGATCAAAAGTCAAGATTATGACATTAACGTCAAACTTTGAGATCAAAAGTCACATTTTTTAGAAACAGATGTTCAATTTAAGTGATAAAAAGTCAAATTTATTAGATTACTATTAGACTTAGACGTCAAAGTTAAAAAGACTTCTGCAGCGTTTGTGTGTGTTGTTGATGTGTGACTTTGTCTTTGCATGGTAGAGTTTGAACTGTCACTTGTAGATGTAGTGATGAACTGTGTTAACTGACAATGGTTTTCTGAAGTGTTCCTGAGCCCACGTGCTAATATCCTTTACACAATGGTGTCCCAAAAATTACGTCGCGGCGGACTCCCCAGTTTCCAGTGCCGGTAAGTTACAACCTTTTGGGCCTTGCTGCTTACGTGCAGAGATTTCTCCAGATTCTCTGAATCTTTTGATGATATTATGGTCTGTAGATGATGAAATCCATCAATTCCTGCAGTTGGACAAAGTTGAGAAACATTGGGCCTCATTCACGAATAAATACGTAGAAATGTTCTTACTCGACGCACGAAATGAGAAAATACGCAAAATCACCGTCGGATTCATGACACGTGTGCAGCAGCTGTTTCTGTTCGCTCCAGCGTATATTAGTGAATCAGAATCTTTCTAAATCCACAGGCGCGTTCCTGCATCCTGAAATTAACATAAACCACGCCCCAATTCATCCATATAAGGACATCTGTTCAGAGGTTCAGGAGGAGCAGTCTTCCTTTAGGTCCTCATCATCAGCATCAACCTCACAGCTCGTTCTCTCGGTGTCTCAGTCTGAGCAGACGTCTGCGAGCAGGACTGGCCTCTATTTACTAGTCGACTAAGAGGACCACGACACTCCCTCTAGCATGGCACATAGGCACTGTATTTATTGTGTAATTTTGTCGACGACCTATAAAAAACAAACAGGTAAATAAATCTGAGTGAACAGCTGAGCTGTGTGTGCGGCATTTACTCAGAAAATGTTCAAAAACATAAGAAGACGCAAATTATTTTACGTCTTCATTCAGTTTGCACAACTTTATGAAACTGTTTGTCAGAGCAGTCGATGATTTAATCAACATAAAATAATGTGACATTCTGATATGCACATGATTATATTTTTAATCTAAACTAAGCATTTTATTCCAGATTCAATATTATAAACATGATGAGGACAAAATGTGTCAGTTTCATGGTGATTTAATAAATTTAGATTAATGAATTCTATTAAAGGCTTTTTTCTTTTACTGAAAGTCGTTTTAAAATGTTATGTTTTTAGTGAAAAGAGTCTGTGTTTTAAGTTATATAAACAGCTGATCATTATTTGTGCGTACTCATGGTCTGAGGAGGTTCTACATTTGTTCACAAAGTAAGAAGAAATTCAGGTAAGAAAACTTTGATGAATCACAGGTTTGTGCGTCAAACGTTTTGTGAATGAGGCCCTTTGTTCTTAAACTGTTGGACTGTTTGCTCACGCAGTTGTTGACAAAGTGGTGATGCTCCTTTTATCCCCAATCATGACACTCACCTGTTTCTAATGAACCTGTTCACCTGTGGAATGATCCAAACAGCTGTTTTTTCAGCATATTTAGCAGAATATTTACAAAAAAACAATAAAGTTTATCAGTTTGAACAGTAAATATCTCGTCTTTGTGGTGTTTTCAATTGAATATCTGTTAAACAGGATTTGCAAATCATTGTTTTCTGTTTTCATTTATGTTTTTCACAACTTCATTGGAAATGGGGTTGTAAAAAAGTCAGACCAAAGCAGAAATAAAGATATTTACAGCCTGTTAGAGACACAGTTTGTCTCTCTAAAGTTTGTTTCTCTGTTTATAACACAAACATGAGTCAGTAAAGAAGCAGAGCTCAAACACCTGCAGCTCTAAAGGAGGAAAGTTTGTGTAAAAAGTTTCTAGATTTCCTCTGGTACCTGCTTCACATTCCTCACTCAGGAGCTGCAGGGACACGAGAAAGTCTGAGGCTTTTTTTTTTTTTTCCCCAAACACGTTACGCAACGCTCCAAACCAACAAACCTTCACTCTGTGATTTAACGCTCAGAGAGGTTCAGAGCTGTGTTTGGTTAACTTCCTGTCAGCCCAGAGGAGAGCGTAGACATAGAGGATCTAGAGACGTTAAACTGAACGCTTCTACTCAGTTTTAAGACGAGGTCAGAGGTCATGTGTTTACACGTTTGGTTCAAAAGGTCAGAGTTCGAACTACTAACGAGGTGTCGTCTCCCAAAGCTTTAGTTTCAGACTCTCAGCTTCTGCCTCGTTGTTATCTAGACTTTTAGAGAGATTATAGATCTGTTACTCAGACTTTCCTCTCACTCAGTTTGTTTTTGCAGATTCACAATTCAACATCTGAACAGTCAGTCTGAGGATAAAGTGACAGGTTCAAAACAAAGTTGACTCAGATAAGTGATGTCACAGGGTTAATACAGGTCGTCCAATCAGCTCGCAATATTTCTATAACCTGAACTGTGTCAAAATATCAGCTACAGTTTTTGCAGCAGATGTTTTCTGTTCTACACCAAAGAGACAAACTGTTCAAAATTACCTTTACAAAAGAAACTATATAAGTGGAGAAAAGAGGCAAAAACAGCAAAGAGGAGAAATAAAACTGAGTTTGAGGTGGTAGAAATTGCCAAAAAGCAACAAAAACTGGTATTTAAATTGGGATAAAACCTGGAAATACTTAAAAAGTGGCAAAAAATGGTCCGAAAGTGGCAACAAAAAGAGTGTTCAGTATCAAAAATTGGCAACGAAATTGGGAGTGAACCCAGAAAATAGTGAGACGGTCTCAAAAAATGGTCTAAAGGTGGCAACAGCAAGTGTGTAAAGGGTCAAAAATGGGCGAAAAATCAACAAGAATTTAAGGCTTAGTTCGAAGTGGTAAAAATAGCCAAAAAAAAAGAACAAAAAATGGGATATCAATTGGGATAAAACTTGGAAATATTCAAAAAGTAGCCAAAGAATTGGGAAAAAATTGGCAAGAAATTTGGGAGTGAATTTGGCAAATAGTGAAACGGTATCAGAAAATGGTCCAAAAGTTGCAAAAAAGAATGAAAAGTGATTAAAATGGCTCAAATGCAACAATAATTGTCAAGAATATTTTTGAAGGAAACTAAAAAAAATCAAGAAAGTAGCAAAAATGGAGAAAAGAATTCACAAAAAACGGTGAAAAGTGGTGAAAATGGCCAAAGTCACCAAAAAAAGGGCAAGAAAGTTGGGATTAAACCTGAATAATAGTCAGTTTGTTGCTAAATTAATGGTCCAATAATGGCATAAAAGTGTGAAAAGTGTCAAAAATTGGCAAGAAATTTGGGAGTGAACCTGGAAAGTAGTGAGAATGTGTTAAAAAGAAACGTCCAAAAGTGGCAAAAAAGCATAAAAAAGTGATCAAAATTGCTTAAATGCAACAAAAATTATCAAGAATATTGTAAAGGAAACTTTTTCTTAAAATTTCAGGAAGTAGCAAAAATTGAGAAAAAAAACTCACAAAAATCTGTAAAAAGTGGCAAAAATGGCCAAAGTCACCAAAGAAGGGGCAAGAAAGTTGGGATTAAACTTGAATAATAGTCAGTTAGTTGCAAAATAAATGGTCCAATAATGGCATAAAAGAGTGAAAAGTGACTGACATGGCCAAAAATTTAATACTTAGTTCAAGCTGGTAAAATTGCCCAAAAGAAAAAAACAAAACAAGAATTGGTACTTTAATTGGGGTAAAACTTGGAAATTCTCAAAAAGTAGCAAAAATTGGGCAAAAATTGGCAAAGAGATAAATATGGCTTAAAAGCAGCAAAATGATCAAGAATATTTTTGAAGGAAACTTAAAAAAAATCCAGAAAGTAGCAACAATGGAGAAAAAATCTCACAAAAATCTGTGAAAAGTGGCAAAAATGGCCAAAGTCACCAAAAAAGTGCAAGAAAGTTGGGATTAAACCTGAATAATAGTCAGTTTGTTGCAAAATAAATGGTCCAATAATGGCATAAAGAAGTGAAAAGTGTCAAAAATTGGGAGTGAACCTGAAAAATAGTGAGAAAATATCAAAAAATGGTCCAAAAGTGTGAAAAAGTAAGGTGGCCTGTTCGTATTTTCACATTTTTGAGATTTAATTATTGGTAACAAAAAGTTATTGTGATAAAATTTTCTGTGTTGAAAGTTGAAATATTAATGTGTGCTAACTGCTAGCACATCAATGTAATTTTCCATACACGTTAGCACCGAGCTAGTGCTTTGTTTTCTATATAGTTTTTTGGTTCATTAGCAGATGCGTAACATGTTGAATGTATTAAATATGAATCTTTTGTGAGACAGTGTATGTGGGTCAATGAGGTGACGTCCCCTTTTTTTGTGTCCGAGTGCAATATTTCCTTCCATCATGAATTGAGTATTTCATCACATGTATTTCTTTATTCTATGAAACCTGTGTTATTTGAACACATCTTTAAACTATTAAAATATAACATGTTTTTTTGTGTTTTGGTTCCTCAAACCCCCAAAATGTCAGGTGGTGCAACCGTCCTGACAAGTATCCACAGTAATTAAACTCTAAAAATTGAATGTCAGTTATTGTAAATGGAAATTAAAAATACAGTGGCATTATTTTANCCGTAACATTAGACTTTTATTTTAAAGTGAAGAGAATAAAACAGGAAACAGGAAACTGCATCAGCCAGAGGAGCCCAAATGACATTTGTGACCAAGTGGAAAAGTTTGTAGATTTCTCTGAAATACTGATAAAAAAGGTTTTTTCACTTCATTGGTGACTGGAACAATTTCCATGTCAGGTGGTACAACCAATGTAATAATGTGAAATGTTATTTTAACATTAAATTATTTATCTTATTCACAAATAAAAGAAATGAAACACACAAAATGAAAATGTATGAGTCACTACAGACACTTGAGAGATACTTGCCAATAATTTCACACAGAAAAAATAACAGGAACATATAAATATATTTTCATATATTTGGTTGCACCACCTGACATTTTTGGGTGCTCAGATTAAAAATACTAAAAAATAATGAACCTAAAAACTTTGAAATGTTGGTCAACTACTGAAATCTGTTAGAAAACATAATTCTTCTCTCAGAAATATGTTTTTATCCATTTTCAAAGAACTTTTTAAAAACACGTTTTTAGACCCTCTTTTTGTCATTGACCCTGTGATCACGTTTACAGGTTTCTGATCAATTCTTAACAGGAAATGGTTTTTCGACGTCCCTAGAATTGAACGTGTTAGAAATTCACACCCTCATGGCGTCAGAGTGAAACTAAATCCTTTGTGATAAATTCCCTGCAGGAAAAACCTCCAACAGCAGCTTCATGTTCCTCAGAATCAACATAAAATTTCAGTCTCACAGAAACAAAGAGTCTAAATGTGACAGAAACCTGATCTCAGAGTTTAAACTCTCTCCTGCTGAGGTTTCCGTTAAAAGCGACTCAGAGATCATTTATTATGAATGAGCATCGGGACAAAGACTCATCTACGGCTCAAATTACAGCAGGAAAAATCAATAACTTCAGGGTGATGTCCGGGTTTTAGTGTCACTGCATCAGATCTGACTGTTCTAGATCTATAGCACCAACTCTGGATGTTCACACTGAGCATGTGCAGATTTTCAAACTTCTACAAATTAATATTTATGCAGGAATCTCTGTAAACTGATCTAAACACACCAGTCTAAAAAAAAAAGCACAAACACATTAGCTCCTGTTTTAGCCTTTAGCTTCTATTTTAGCCTTTAGCTTCTGTTTTAGCATTTAGCTCCTAATTTAGCATTTAGCTCCTGTTTTAGCCTTTAGCTCCTATATTAGCATTTAGCTCCTGTTTTAGCCTTTAGCTCCTATTTTAGCATTTAGCTCCTATTTTAGCATTTAGCTCCTGTTTTAGCCTTTAGCTCCTGTTTTAGCCTTTAGCTCCTATTTTAGCATTTAGCCCCTGTTTTAGCCTTTAGCTCCTATTTTAGCCTTAGGTCTCTGTTTCAGCCTGTAGTCCTTCTTAAAGCCTTTAGCCCATATATTCATCTAGCTCATGTTTTAGCCTCTAGCCCTAGTTTAAGCCTTAAGTCAGTGTTTTAGCCTTTGGCTCCTGTTTTATCAGCTAGCTCTTGTTTTAGGTTTTAACTCTAGTTTTAGCCTGTAGCTCATGTTTCAGCCTTTTGCCCTAGTTAAACCCTTTAGTCCATATTTTAGCCTTTAGCATGTGTTTTATCATCTAGCCTAGTTTTAACCATTAGCCCTAGTTTTAGCCTTTCACTCATGTTAGAACCTTTAGCTCATTTTCGAGACTTTAGCATGTGTTTTATCAGCTAGCCTAGTTTTAGATTGTAGCCCTAGCTTTAGCCTTTATCCCCAGTTTTAGCCTTTAGCTCTAGTTTTAAACCTTTAGCCCCAGGTTTAGCCTTTAGCTCTAGTTTTAGCCTCTAGCCCTAGTTTTAGCCTTTCACCCATGTTAGAGCCTTTAGCGTGTGTTGTATCAGCTAGCCTAGTTTTAGATTGTAGCCCTAGTTTTAGCCTTTAGCTCTAGTTTTAGCCTCTAGCCCTAGTTTTAGCCTTCAGCTTATGTTAGAGCTTTTCGTGTTTATATTATCAGCTAGCTCATTTTTTAGGTTTTAGCCCTAGTTTTAGCCTTTAGCTCTTGTAAGAGCCTTTAGCGTGTGTTTTATCAGCTAGCCCATGTTTTAGCCTTTAGCCCTTGTTTAGGTCTTAGTCCATATTTTAGCCTTTAGCTTGTGTTTAATTATCCAGCCCTAGTTTTACCCTTTAGGCTTAATTTTAGCCTTTAGCTTGTGTTCTATCCTCCCGCTCACATTTTAAGTTTTAGTCCTAGTTTTAGCCTTAAGCTCATGTTAGCACCTTTAGCATGTGTTTTATCATCCAGCCCTAGTTTTAGCCTTTAGCACCTGTTTTAACGGCTAGCTCATTTTCAGGTTTTAGTCCTATTTTTAGCCTTTAGCTCATGTTGTGCCAACAATCTTATTTTAAGCTGTAGATTATGATCAGGCTTTTATCTGGATATGAGACGTTTTCAGGATCACTAAAAAAGTCCTCGCTGTCCCTTTAAGCATGTTTATCGCCAACGTAGGTGGCGTCACTTTGGGCTGACACTACAGGGACAACAGAGGGACAAACAAAAAAAATTAAGCACAAAAAACTTTTAGAGCAGTGGTTCCCAAACTTTTCCAAATCTGGACCCACTTTTAAAGCTCAAAAATGTTTGAGACCCACCTCCAAACAAATACATACCACTATATACGTTTTTTTAGAACCCAATTTATAACAATGACCCAAAATATAATTTAAAAAAATGTAATAAAACCCAAAATGTGATATCTGGTAGATAATGAAACAGATGTTAAGCCGAAAATATAGTAACTTTTTGCCCAAATTATGACAACTTGTTACATTCTGGTGCAATTACTATAGTTTGGGTTTTACTTTATGCTTTTTCGTTACATTTCAAGCTCAGCACTCAGCAAAAAATTGGGATTTATTTCATTTTTTTTCAATGATATTTCAGGTTGTTGTTATTTTTCAGGTCATGCTATCTGTAGAGGAATAACATGCCTTCTTAGGGGACTTTTTTTCATATATTAAAATCAGAACTGTTTTAATTTCCTTTAAAACTTAACTGAGTTAAACATTTTGAATGTTATTATTTGTATCTTAATTTTTCTATTTGTACCTTATATCTTTATATAATTACACTCCAATAAAATACTTGTTTGGAAATGATTTCGCGGCCCACTTGCTGTACTTTCGCGGCCCACCAGGGGGCCACGGACCACAGGTTGGGAATCGCTGTTTTTTTTTTTGGAGGATCATTTTAATTTCAATTTTTTTTCCCACCTCTGATTGGTTTAAAATCCTGAATTCTGCATTTAATTCAATCAGCAAAAGTGAAACTTCCATCAAACAAAGAACACACTCACAGTCACACTCAGCTCAGAAATCAATAAATCAATAATGAACAGGAAACTGTTATTGGATCTGAGTGGACACACACACACACACACACACACAGGACCAACAAACACTGTTTTCTGCATGTAAAGCTCCTGTTTTATTCCATGTTAAAGGACTAATCCGTAAATTTTCTGTCTCCTTTGATGAAATAATGATTCGCAGCTGCAGTGACTGTGTTTACCTCTCTCTCTATTGTCGCGGTGTCTGATGGTGACAGCTCCTTTCTCCTCTTCTCTCTCCTCCTGCTGTCACGTCGTCCAAATCCTCCACGTGCGTCCTCCTCAGCATCCTTAAATCCCGCTCCGTGCACGAGCTCAGCGCAGGTAAAGTCCACGCGGGTCCGTGAGCATCAAAAAAAAAAANCTCCTCTTTCCTCCCAGCGGCGCGGTGAACCCGAACATCAAAGGGAAAGCCTCGTGACGCGCTCAGTTTTGGCGCGCCGCACGTGAAAGACGAATCTGTGGGGGGGCATATGAGAAGAATATGATATAAAAGAAACAGACGGGGACCCCCACCTCACCTCACAGGTAATTTACTGGAACATCCGGGTCATTTCCACACCTGCTGATCTGTTGACGGGGTTTCCCCATTTCCCGCCAGTTAAAAATAAAAACATCAATCAAAAGCTTTTTTTTTTTTTTTTTTTTTGTAGAGTTTTTATAGTTTTAGATATTTTTTCCCTCTTATCTTATCATCTTTTCCCCTTAATTATTTATTTTGTCCTTTAATTGCACTTTTATCTCTATTTTAATATTTTTTTTATTATTTTTAATCTTTTAAAATATATTAGTGGTGTGCATTAGTCTGCATTGTATTGGTATTAAAGGTGCTATATAAATAAATATTGATTGATTGATTAATATTAAGCTAAAATATTGAGTTGAAAAGTCAAAACATTCAGATAATGCACATGAATCTGAGATAGAATTATAAAAAAAAGTGGATTTTTGACTTTTTGATCAAATTTAAAATAAACATTTGACAGGTTCTTCCCATAAAATTGACTTTTCTGGTATAATTTTGACTTAATCTCAAACTTTTGAATTCATATTCTTGAAATCCTGATAACATTTTATCTCAAAATTTGGACTTTTTAACTTATAATTTCAACTTATTTTTAATTTTTAACTTGATTATAAAAAGTTTTGACTTCTTATCTCTGAATTTTCACTTTTTATAACATATTTTGAAAAATAATTTATAATTTTGACTTTATAATCACATTATTTTTAATCTTTTAAAATATATTTGTGGTGTGCATTAGTCTGCATTTTATTGGTATTAAAGGTGCTATATAAATAAATATTGATTGATTGATTAATATTAAGCTAAAATATTGAGTTGAAAAGTCAAAACATTTAGATAATACACATTAATTTGAGATAGAATTATAAAAAAAGTCAAATTTTTTTAACGCAAAGTGCCAAATTTATACATAATTATGACTTTTATGTATCAAGTCAAAGTTTTGAAAAAGAAAAATTGAAAATTTGAGATGAAGAGTTGAAATAGTGAGAAAATTTAGTCAAATTATGAAAAAAAAGTCCAAATTTTGTGACTAAAGTTGATGTTATTTGGAGTTAAGAAGAAAAAATGATTTGACAACAATTAAATGATTTGGCATAAAAGACTCAAACTTATGAGGGAAAGTCAAATTATAAGATTATACAGGCAAAATTTGAAATAGTTTCGGTAAAATAATGACTAAAAAAAGTTTAGTTTTTGAAATAAAAAAACAAAATTTTTGAAAAATTCAAAATATTAGAAAAAAATTGAGATTAGTAAAACTTCTGAGATAAATATGTCAAAATTCGCCAACATTGTGAGACAAATATATGTTTATTTGAGTTTAAGTTTAGCCACAGAAAGTTAAAATTATGTTTAAAAAAAAGAAAAAAAAAGAGAAGTCATAAAATTTCAGATAAGAAGTCAAGATAATGACACAGTGAAGTCACAATCTTAACTTTTTATCCCACATTTTTGATTCAATAGGGCAAAATAAATTGAATTAAAATCAAGAAAAAATATAAATCCTAACAAATACAGTTTTTCATTTTTTTAATTTTAACTAGTGGGAAAAGAAGCTTCATACTTTACTAAGTTTAAGTCCCAGAAAATAAACATATCTTTTTACCTTCATGTGTTTTAAAACATCTGGAAACATGAATACGGAGCCAAAAACCTGAAGTTTCAGAGGGATTTTAAACATGTGAGCTGCAGGTGTTGGTTTATTTCTGTTCCTTATTCAAGTTTTCTCATGAAACTGAGCTTATATTGCTCATATCTGAAATAAAAAAACAGTAACGTTTATATATATATATATAAAAAAAAATCCTCACAGCTTTCAGCTCTGGAGAAAACACACACAAGGTTAAATAAAGAAAAACACAACAATGAATAAAAATAAAATCCACACTTTGTTATTTTATTTTATTTTTTTTGTACATAACCTGATGTTTCCTCCTTTTTGTTATTTCTGTCCAGAGTTATTTTTTATCTCCTCAGCTTCTCTCTCTCTCTCTGAGTCTGTGCCAAACTCTCGTGTCCCCTAGTGGACAAAAAGTGAACTGCACCGTTTTTTTTCTCTCCAGTCACTTTGTGTTTCTGCAAAGTTTCATGTGTGGATCTGATTTTTTTTTTTTTTTTCAAATACAGTTTGATGAAAAGTCTGGAAACATATGGACTCAATGTGTTTGTGTTTTTTTTTTAAGAGACTGAAATCACTCACACATGCTTTTATTTTGGAGGAACTTCATGTTTTAAGCAGATTTATAATCGTTACTGAGGGTCAGGAATAAAACTTTATTTCTACATGAGTCTGATTTCTGCAGCATGTTAAATTCCCTGAAAGTGGATAGGGGGCGCTGTACGGTGGCCCTGGAGGCCAATGGGGATAAATGTCAAAAAGTGCAATGTTAATTTCACAGAACAAAAATAAATATTTGGTAAACATTAAAATTTACCTGCGACTCCGTTTATTTAATATGAAATAATTTCAACTTATCTCAAAAATGTTTTGCTGATAATTTTGACTATATTATCTCAAACTGACATCTTTATTGTATATGTTGACTTTTTTTTATCCAATACTTTGACGTTTATCTCAAAATTCAGACTTTTTGACTCATAATTTCAAGTTATCTCAAAAATTTTTACTTAATTATCTCAAGTTTTGTCTTTTTATATCCATATTTTCATTTTTTAATCAAATAAAAAAATATATTTGACAGGTTCTTCCCATAAAATTGACTTTTCTGGTATAATTTTGACTGAATCTCAAACTTTGATTTCATATTCTTAAAATCCTGATAACATTTTATCTAAAAAGTTGGACTTTTTAACTTATAATTTCAACTTATTTTTATTTTTTAACTTGAAAAAGTTTTGACTTCTTATCTCTGAATTTTCACTTTTTATAACATATTTTGACAAATAATTTATAATTTTGACTTTATCATCACAGTTACATCCTAATTGTGACTTTTTATCCCAAAAATTTGATTTCTTATCATAAAATTTGGATTTTTTTTATCTCATAACTTCATCTCATCTCAAGATTTTCACTTTATTATCAAAAAAGTTTGACTTTACAGCTCGAATTTTTTTAATCTTACAGATTTGACCTTTTTTCTCAAAAATCTGACACAATTAAGTCAAACTTTAGACTTCATTTTCTTAAAACCCTGATGATTTTATCCTAAATTTGACCTTTTTATCACTTAATATGGACAAAAAAAATTTAATAAAGCTGAATTTTCTTTTCTTTTCTTTTTTTTCAACTGTCAGAAATGGGCTTCCATAGAATTGAGTTGCACATGAGTGAAATATAATTGCACATATAAATTAAGATTTGTACATTAAATGAACTGTTACACATTTGTCTGTAACACATTTTGACAAATAATTTATAATTTTGACTTAATCATCACAAACTGTTGACTTTATTTTCTTCATTTTGATCAGTTTACAACATCCTAACTGTGACTTTTTATCTCAAAACTTCAATAAATCTCAAGATTTTCACTTTATTATCAACAAAGTTTGACTTTTCATCCAAACTTTTTTTTTTATCTTATAGTTTTGACCTTTTTTCTTAAAAATCTGACTTTGATTCTCATAAATTTGGCTTAATTAAGTCCAACTTTAGACTTAATTTTCTTAAAATCCTGAAGTTTGACTTCTTTTTATTACTTAATATGGAAAACAACAAAAAATCTCAAACCTGAATTTTTTTTTTTTCTTTTTCAACCGTCAGAAATGGGCTTCCATAGAATTGAGTTGCACATGAGTGAAATATAATTGCACATATAAATGAAGTTTTGTACATTTAATGAACTGTTACACATTTGTCTGTAACACATTTTGACAAATAATTTTGACTTAATCATCACAAATTTTTGACTTTATTTTCTTCAGTTTGATCAGGTTACAACATCCTAACTGTGGCTTTTTATCTCAAAACTTTAATTAATCTCAAGATTTTCACTTTATTATCAACAAAGTTTGACTTTTCATCCAAACCTTTTTTTTTTTTTTAATCTTATAGTTTTGACCTTTTTTCTCAAAAATCTGACTTTGATTCTCATAAATTTGGCTTAATTAAGTCCAACTTTAGACTTCATTTTCTTAAAATCCTGATGATTTTATACTGAATTTTGACTTATTTTTATTACTTAATATGGACAACAACAAAAAAAATCTCAAACCTGAATTTATTTTTATTTTTTTTATTTTTTCAACTGTCAGAAATGGGCTTCCATAGAATTGAGTTGCACATCAGTGAAATCTAATTGCACATATAAATTAAGTTTTGTACATTAAAAGAACTGTTACACATTTTTCTGTAACACATTTTGACAAATAATTTATAATTTTGACTTTATCATCACAAATTTTTGACTTTATTTTCTTCAGTTTGATCAGGTTACAACATCCTAACTGTGACTTTTTATCTCAAAACTTCAATAAATCTCAAGATTTTCACTTTATTATCAACAAAGTTTGACTTTTCATCCAAACTTTTTTTTTTTTATCTTATAGTTTTGACCTTTTTTCTCAAAAATCTGACTTTGATTCTCATAAATTTGGCTTAATGAAGTCCAACTTTAGACCTAATTTTCTTAAAATCCTGATGATTTTATACTGAATTTTGACTTCTTTTTATTACTTAATATGGAAAACAACAAAAAAAATCTCAAACCTGAAATTTTTTTTTAATTTTTAATTTTTTCAACTGTAAGAAATGGGCTTCCATAGAATTGAGTTGCACATGAGTGAAATATAATTGCACATATAAATTAAGATTTGTACATTAAATGAACTGTTACACATTTGTCAGTAACACATTTTGACAAATAATTTTGACTTTATCATCACAAACTGTTGACTTTATTTTCTTCAGTTTGATCAGGTTACAACATCCTAATGGTGACGTTTTATCTCAAAACTTCAATTAATCTCAAGATTTTCACTTTATTATCAACAAAGTTTGACTTTTCATCAAATTTTTTTTTTTTTCATCTTATAGTTTTGACCTTTTTTCTCAAAAATCTGACTTTGATTCTCATAAATTTGTCTAATTAAGTCCAACTTTAGACTTAATTTTCTTAAAATTCTGAATTTTGACTTATTTTTATTACTTAATATGGAAAACAACAAAAAAATCTCAAACCGTTTTTTTTTTTTTTTTTTTTTTTTTTAACTGTCAGAAATGGGCTTCCATAGAATTGAGTTGCACATGAGTGAAATATAATTGCACATATAAATGAAGTTTTGCACATTAAATGAACTGTTATAGATAATAAAATCAGATCCATGATTGGTTCTGGTTCTGGTTCTGGTTTGAGCCTGGTCTCTGCTGAGTGACGTTGGGTTTTTGGGTTCGTGGCGTGATGACCGTGTGCTGGAGGAGCCTTGGCGTTCTCTGCTCTGTTTGTTTGACTCTGTCATGATGGCGTGTGACGGGTCAGGACGCTTCAGCTGACGGTTAACATGAGCTCATTCCTGCTGCTCGCCGCCGCCGCCGCCACGGAGCTGATGGACTGATCAAAACGCTCATCACACGTTAAAATCCTCTGATTAACCCTTAAAGCTCAGACTTTCTCTTTAATCCTTAACAAATTCAACACAGTCTGCGTGTTTACGTTCCTGCGGCTGAAAGACGGTGACATCATCGACCCGAAGCTGATGACAGGAAACTGGAGAATCGACAAAGTTTCCCGTCAAAATAAAAAATGCCGCTCAAAGAGATTTCTAACTTATGACTCAAACTATCAAACAAACATTTCCAACACAGCTTCACATGAATCAGAGCTCAGCTTCCTCCACCCAGGTCAGGTTTCAGGAGAAATGACCCTGCACGGCTCCCGTACATAAGACTGTTTGACGAAGTACAGAAAGTAGAAGCTGCATCTGTTTTTTTTTTTTACGCAAACATTAAAGTTTTATTTTCCTCCTTCAAACTCTGCTCTGGCTCCTGTCTCTTTGAGAATTGATGTTAAAGTTTCTTTTTCGTGTTATTAAAGCTCTACACGGCCTTTATGTTGCAGCTCCATCAAATAGACAAGAACAAAGTCGCAAATTTACAAGAAAAAAGTCATAAACTTACGAGAATAAAGTCATAAACTAACAAGAATAAAGTCACAAACTTATGAGAATAAAGTCATAAACTTAAGAGAATAAAGTCATAAACTTACGAGAATAAAGTCACAAACTTAAGAGAATAAAGTCATAAATTCACAAGAATAAAGTCATTAACTTAAGAGAATAAAGTCATAAACGTCAGAGAATAAAGTCATTAACTTAAGAGAATAAAGTCATAAACGTCAGAGAATAAAGTCATAAACTTAAGAGAATAAAGTCACAAATTTATGAGAATAAAGTCACAAATTTAAGAGAATAAAGTCATAAACTTACAAGAATAAAGTCACAAACTTAAGAGAATAAAGTCATAAACTTAAGAGAATAAAGTCATAAACTTAAGAGAATAAAGTCACAAATTTAAGAGAATAAAGTCACAAACTTATGAGAATAAAATCACAAATTTACAAGAATAAAGTCATAAACTTAAGAGAATAAAGTCATAAACTTAAGAGAATAAAGTCACAAACTTACGAGAATGAAGTCACAAAGTTACATGAGAAAAGTGAAAGTCATACGAGAAAAAAGTTGCAAACTTACAAGACTAAAGTCATGAAGTTACAAGATTAAAGTTTTGAACTAAAGACAATTAAGTCTTTTTACCTTTTTTCCATAAATTGATGAGATTAATCTTGTAAGTTTACTTTGTTTCTTTTTCTTTGTGTTCATCGCGGCCCTTAACGTCTGTCGTCGCTTACAGCTTCACAAATTTTGATTTTGAGTTTAAATGTGTTTGAACTTTTATGTGTTAAGTTTTGAACTTTGTTCTGAGAGCTGACGATATTTGATCGTAGACTTTTATGGCGTCTTGATGGGATGTTTTTTTGTTTACAGTCTGAACAAGAGCTTAAATTTCATTTTTTGGAGAAGAATTAAATCCTGAATTATACTTTTGTTGCAGAAATACAGATTTGATCTTTAGTTTTCTCCTTTAATCCACTTTCTCTTTCCCTCTTTTCCAGTGATTCCAGCTCCTGAGTGATAAACATCCACAGAGTCTGGATGAGTCAGTGAAGGGAAAACTGGATTCCTCACATTTTACTCCGCAGAGTCTCGGAGCGTCTTCGTTTTCCAGCTGACAAACAAACAATCCCTCAGTGTCATCGCGCCGCCGTTTGAGTCCACGCTGAACTTTCCGGCTCACACGGCGCTGGAAAGTGCAGCGTCAGAGTTTTTTACGGCGGCCTGGCAGCGCTGAGGCTGGGTTTAGTTTATCACGCTGTGTCCTGGACTCGTCTGTGCAGCTTCAGCGGAGCGCGAACACAAACCGGAGACGCTCCTCAAGTCCACGCTGTTGCTTCATCTTCTTATTGTTCTGGAAATTTAGGGGATTTCAGGGGTTTGGAGTTAAAAAACCTGCACATGGTGTCTGCTTTCAGAAACATTCCCTCAACACAAGAGTTTAAAAATCACCGCTTTAACCATGAAGTCAAGGTTTCAGGTTCTGATGGTGGTTTGTAAACAAGTCACCGCCTTTAAAAGAGTTCAACTTTCTTTTTTTGAAATGTACAGAATCACAGCTCACACAAAGTGAAGCTGACACATCTAGAGCTCCCCCTACTGGCAGGACAGGAGACTAACACGTTATTTTGGTTTCACTGTTCTACATCAGGCGCGGATGGAAGCGTGTTGTCCATTTTTGTTGGGCAGCATCCGTGGCCAAAAGACGGGCGGTAAATTTGTCCTCCAAGTTTTAATCCTGTAATCGTAAAATTTAATCGCCTTAAAGATTCTTCAGCATTTTACCACCAACTTTATGCCAAAGTCTGAACAAAACTCTCTGTGCTTGTGTTGCATTTAAATAACTTCTGTAATTCCCAGATACACTGTGCATTTACATAAACTTTCATACATTTAACATATCCTACAACCTTTTCCAACTCAGGGCCCACTTTTATGTCTCAGAGATTTTTGCAGCCCACCTCCAAACCCAATAAGTACAGAGGATAAAAAAATGAACCCATTTTTTAACAATGACCCAAAATTTAATAAAACCCAAAATGTAATAACTGGTCGACAATGCAACAGATTCCGAAACAAAACAACTTTTTTTTGCCAAGAAAAATACACTTTGAGTCAGTTATTGCATTTCTGTTTTAAATACATTCATTTTGTTAAGTTTTGGGCTCGGCACTTCGGTTACATTTTTGACAACTTATTACATTTCGGGTTTTATTATTCTCATTTATAATTTTTATATATGAATAGCTGAACATTTTTAATATCCTGATCAAGTTTTTAACTGAGTTTTTTATGTAATTACACTCCACTAAAATCAGACTATTTTGGAAATGATTTGTCGGCCCACTTGCAATACCTCCACGGCCCACCAGGGGGCCGCGACCCACAGGTTGGGAATCACTGTCCTACAAGATACAACGTCTGTAATGTGATCTGTGTAGTACATCATCGATCTATAACGTTATTTGGAACGTAAGGAAGAAGAACATTGTACTACATTATGTTATAGACAGACAATTACGTACGTTATCCGTAACGTAATAAATCATTGGTTACGTAACAAATCATTCGTAGCTTAATGAATCTTGGCTACGTAGTACATCATCTGAAACATAGAACATCTGTAACGTAGAACAAAGCATAACCATGTATCAGCCTGAGTTTAATGAAAGTGAAGCAGATTTGGAAAATCTGGTAATCATATAGACCACACTGCCCCCTTGTGTTTGGGAGGAGAACTGCAGCGTGACATGGACACATCAGAGCAGGAGTTAAAACCAGGTTTTAGTTTCATCCTCAGGTCTGAGATCAGAGGTATAACCTGTAAAAGTTTGTGTTTTCAGGGATAAAGACTACATTTCCCATGAGCACTATAACCCACTTTTTTAAAGATGTGACACTTGATCTTTTAAACTCTACTTTTTTTTGTTCAAGACGACTTTTCTTGGGATCCTGGGACGAGGCGATGTATTTAGAAACAATCAAACTTTGTGAAGTCAGTTTGTAGTTTAGGCTGTTTTCCAAACCGCCTACTACCTACTACTTCCACATGTAGTCTGTAGTGTGACTGTTTTGTTGGACCTGTTTAGTCGTATACTACTCTGGATTTCAGGAAGTGGAGCTGATGGATTTTTTTCTAATGTTTAATTTCATCATAAGTAAACCATGAGTACATTTCAGTCATTAATTCACCACATCAATCAGTGGTGAAGTTACAGGAGCAATAAAAGTAGATAAGTTAAATTAGATGTCAGTGAGATACAAAGGAAAATAAATAAATGAAATTAAGCATGTGAAGGAAGTTGTAATTTTTTTTGAGAATTGTTATGGTTTTTTCATTATTTTAGTGGTTCAAGGAACATTTTTCATTCATTTAGAAAAACAACAAATTCAGGGAGAGATAAAAGTCCCGATTTTATCACATTTGTAAAGGTATTAAATACAGCAAAATCGCCATATTTGATTTTTTTTATCTTGCACCAAAAGTTATCGTGTATTGAAAATAAATCTGAAACCAACTGACTTTTTATTTTTCCAGCTGGTGTAAAAACTGCGTCCTCATTACCCACGTAGGCTGTTAGTGTAAAATAAAAAGTGATAAATGATTTAGGGGCTTTTATGAATTTGGTAAAAGTAAACAGCTCTTTCATGATGAAGTGAGCAGATTTACCGCTGTTTCTTTCCTGTCACTTCACTTTTATCTCTGGGACCGTTTCACATTTTTGTTGTTGTGTTGTAGTTGAGCTGATTTATTCCAGTAGGTGTCAGTAATTCACCTCAACCTGAGCGCCCCCAAACTGACAAACGCCATTAGCGCCGTGCATTGTGGGAAACAGTAATTTTCTCAGTCTGAAACGGACCAGTCTACCTGGCGTGGGGGGAGGCCAGACGCTGGACGGCCAGAGAAGAGAAACAGAGATGAGGCCAGAGAAGAGAAACAGGGATGAGGCCAGAGAAGAGGAAATAGTAGAAAAACAGAGACGAGGAAAGAGAAGAGAAACAGGGATGAGGCCAGAGAAGAGGGCAGAGACGAACAACACTGATGAGGCCAGAGAAGAGGAAAGAGAAGAAAAACAGAGACAAGGACAGAGATGAGGCCAGAGAAGAGGAAAGAGAAGAAAAAAAGAGACAAGGCCAGAGATGAGGCCAGAGAAGAGGAAAGAGAAGAAAAACAGAGACAAGGCCAGAGAAGAGGAAAGAGAAAAAAAACAGAGACGAGGATAGAGAAGAGAAACAGGGATGAGGCCAAAGATGAGGCCAGAGAAGAGGAAAGAAGAAAAAGAGAAGAGGAAAGAGAAGAAAAAGCGAGACGAGGAAAGAGAAGAAAAACAGAGACGAGGCCAGAGATGAGGCCAGAGAAGAGGAAAGAGAAGAAAAACAGAGACAAGGCCAGAGAAGAGGAAAGAGAAAAAAAACAGAGACGAGGATAGAGAAGAGAAACGGAATAGGCCAAAGATGAGGCCAGAGAAGAGGAAAGAAGAAAAAGAGAAGAGGAAAGAGAAGAAAAACAGAGACGAGGCCAGAGAAGAGGAAAGAGAAGAGAAACAGAGACGAGGCCAGAGAGTCAAGAGGAGACAAGGACACGTTTTTAAAGATCTTAACCCTCTTGGGAAACAGTACGCCAGGTAGACTGGTCCGTTACAGACTGAGAAATTTTCCCGGATCAGTAGAAACATCCGGGAACTTGTAGTTTACTACAGATCTACCAAGTTTTCGCATACTGCTACTAAATACTGAATTTCAGCCGAAGTAGTAGGCGGTTTGGAAAACAGCCCCAGTTTCCTGAAGGTGATTTTTGCTCGTGTCACTCAGAAAACTCTTCGTTAACTAAAGAGCAAACAGTTTGTTCGCGTTGGTCGGAGGTTATTACCGGGTACCAGAAAACCAAAGAAACAGAGCAGCTTCAGCGCCGTGTGTCGGAGAAATCCATCTCCCAGCGGTGACTCAGTCGCTCTAATCAGGTATTAGTTTAAACGCTCATTGTTAAACAAGGACAATACAAACATTTCCTCTCGGCGTGGAGCCCATCAGGCGCTCGCCACTTACGCTAAATGGATAATTGAGAAAAAAATAAACTGTGGGGTCCGCTCGCTGCAGGCCAAGAGTCAGTGTGTGTGTGTGTGTGTGTGTGTGTGTGTGTGTGTGTGGAAAAAGAGTCGGAGGGTTGAGCGCTCACAGAGCCACCAGCGGAGGAAAATTGAAGGCAGATTTTCCACGGCAGGCGTTGGCTCCAAATTGCTCGTTTTCTGGACGGGGAATTTGCTCTGGCACGAGATGTGACAATGATATTCATTTCAGAGCTCGCCCCCTTTTATACCAGGCTCACACACACACACACACACACACACACACACACACACACACACACACATATATGAAGGCCCTGGCTGAACCAAAACTATTAGAGAAAACTCAAACTGCCTTCAAAGGAGAAAGAGAAACATTCCTCATAGCCTCAAGTTTAGCTCTGATCAAAAGCCACATAAACTCTCACACACACACACACACACACACATTTCTTGTTCACACACACACACACACACACACTCCGTCCTGTAACGTGCCCACATTTGGCTGATTTGATCCGAGCACGGTGTCGAGTTTCTCCAAATAACGGTCTCAAAGCGGCGGTATGGATCCCATTAAGCAACTTCTCCCTGACGTTTTTCTGCTCGAAAGAAAAAAAAAACAAAAAAGACGAACACGAGCTTCGAGCTTCGAGCGCAGAAAAACGTCCAAAATAAAGACACAAACATGGTTTTATGACAGAAGAAGCTCGTGAAGAAACTGCGGTCTGTGCTAATAAAACTCTGTAGGATCAGTTTCTGCTCTGGTTTTGATAAGTGGAATGAAAACCTGATGTTGGTTTCTGCTGAAGTTTTGTCAGTTTTTCTGCTGATTCACATCAGTTTTTAACCTGCGAGAAGTTTACACGTCTTTTCAGCGGCATGAGCATAAAACAGGGCGTCACATCGTCTCATCCCTCATCGATCTGGACTTTAAAAACTCACCAGAACGAACGAGCTTCATGACTAGGAGGCCCTTCAGTCTTATGATGTAGTTTTTATTCTCACATGCAAACTAATTTTCTGACTAACAGGCCCTCTGGACTAATTCTGGACTAACATGCCAAATCTGTTTTGACTAACAGGCCCACTAAATTCTAGACCAGTGATTCCCAACCTGTGGGTCGTGGACCCCTGGTGGGCCTCAAAGGTATAGCAAGCGGGCCGCGAAATCATTTCCAAAAAAGTATTTCATTGGATAGATACAAGGTACAAATAAATAAATTAAGATACAAATACACATAATTATGTTTAAAATGTTGAACTCGGTTAAGTTTTATAGGAAGTTAAAACAGTTGAGATATTCATATGTGGGGAAAAAACTCCCATAGGAAGGCATATTATTGCCCTGTAGGTAGCATGACCTGAAAAATAACAACAACCTGAAATGTGCTTAAAAAAAATGTAAGAAGGTCCCAAATTTTCAAAAATTGTTGAAAATGTAAAAAGTGCTGAGCTTGAAATGTAAAAAAAAAAAAAAAAAAAAGAATAAAGTAAAACCCAAAATATAACAACTGCATCAGAATGTAAGATGTAAAAAAACTTTAAATGGCTTAACATCTGTTACATTTTTGACCAGTTATCACATTTTGGGTTTTATTTCTTTTTGTTTTTGGTGACATTTTGGGTCATTGTTACGAATGGGGTTCCAAAAAGACAATATATAGCAGCCGTACTCATCGGGTTAGAGGTGGGCCTCAGTTATTTTTGAGCTTTAAAAGTGGGCCCTGATTTGGAAAAGGTTGGGAACCACTGTTCTAGACTAACATGCATTCTGATTATTGGACCGATGATCCATCTGTGTTTTTGACTCATAGGCCTCCTGATTTTTCTGACTGATGTTCCTTCTGTTGTTTTGACTGACAGGCCTTCTTAATTCTGGACTAACACATCTTCTTTTTTTTTTTCGGACTGATAGGCTTTCTGTTGTTTTAACTAAAAGGTTTATTGAGTTTTGCACTAGCAGGCCTACTGTTTTTTCAACTATTTGTTTATCTGTTGTTTTGACCAACAGGCCTTCTGCTTTTTGGACTAACTGATTTATGGCTAAAAGGCTTTCCGATTTTCTAACCAACAGGGTTTCAGATTTTCTGACGAACAAGCCATCTAATTTTCTGGCTGACAGGCCCTCTGAATATTGGACTCATGGACATCTTAATCTTTGCTCTTATTGGTCTTTTGATTTTTGGACTAACAGGCCCTCTGATTATCTGATTTTCTGACTAACAGGCCTTCCTATTTTAAGGCTATTGTATCCTCTAATTTTTGGTCTAACAGACCTTTTTCTTTTAAATTCTCGGACTAATAAAAACGTTCTGTTTGTCTGACTTATAGGCTTTCTTGTTTTCTTTTTGGACTTACAGGCTTTCAGATTTTTGGGCTCACGTGTCCTCTGAATTTCCGACTAATGGGCCTGTTAACTAACTTCTAAGAATGGGCCTGAATATCTAAAATACAATTATTCTGCAGAGAGAATTTGTTTTTCTATTTCCTTAGTGTTGGTTGGTTGTAACGTCTTTTGT
Organism: Thalassoma bifasciatum; assembly: GCA_008086565.1. NCBI lineage: Eukaryota > Metazoa > Chordata > Actinopteri > Labriformes > Labridae > Thalassoma > Thalassoma bifasciatum. The sequence goes on from RPOG01000306.1 coordinate 376,327, forward strand.
GAGCTTTTATTTTGAAGGCAGATTTTTAGAATACCTGCCCAGAAACCTCCATTATTTGTACATTTATAGAAAAGATGCTTTAGTCTCATGACTCATATATTCATTTGTTGATATTACATACAATATATTCTATGTTTATAAAAACAAATACTCTCTTGCTGAGTTTAATTTTAGTGGCAATCAAGTCTATAAAGATGTTTTCCAACAATTTAAATGTTTCAAGATGCATTTCATGACCAAAATATGTTTTATTTTTTGTCTTATTTTGAAATTAAAGGTAAATCTGAGTGGTTCATGAATACTTACTTCACTGTCTCCTGTCCTGTGTTACCGTCAGTGTCCAGCAGAGGGAGTGAGACAGCTGATAATCCTCACACACCTTTCACACACACACACACACACTCATCTGTCGCCTCAGAAACCGTCCTGAGGGCAGATCAGTGACCTCAGCGAACGTTTTTTAACCAGCTCCGACTCCACTTCCTGTCTCTGAGGTCAGCTGACCGCGTTGCTGCTTCCATCTTTGGGAGCGTTTTATCACTTTAAGTCTGTCACGACAAACATTTTTCAGAGGAAACTGAATTAATGTGATATTCCCTGAGGTCAGTAAATATCTGAGCTTCTCACACACACACACACACACACACACACACACACACACACACACACACACACACGTTGAGCTTCAGGAGGTTGGACTTCCTGTAACAAACGTCCTCAAACGTACTGAAAATAGTCTTCGCTCCACGAGGGAACACGGACGGGATGATTATACGCTGACGATATCGTGTCACTCGCCATAATGACTGTTTTGGTTGCGGCGCTCGCAGGAGCCAGGACGGTTCCTCGCTCCGAGATTCAGACGGAAGCAGCAGAAAAGAGAAACCTTCCTCTGTCAGAGTGTGGGAAAATACAACATGCACGGTCATAATCCACAATTTAAAATGAGATTATCAAAGAATTACAAATGCTTTTCCTCAGCGTCTGTATCCAGACTGATTTACGACCAACACAGTTTCCATGACAACACCGTGAAGCTTATCAGTGAGAAGAAAGATCTGAGTTTTTCTCTGCTGAAAATTATTAATGTGATTTATTTAGTAGAAATGATGGAAACAGGAGCTGGACTGACTGACAGAAAAGAGACAGAAGAGAAGGAGAAAGATAAACAGGAGAGAGATAGAGCACAGGCTAAAGGCTAAAACATGAGCTAAAACAGGTGCAAAGGGCTAAAACACAAGCTAAAGTCTAAAGTATAAACAGTGGCTAAAGGCTATAAAAGGAGCTAATGGAATAAATAGAAGCTAAAACACGAGCTACAGACTAAAACAAGAAGCTTAAGTCATAAAACAGGAACTTAAGGCTAAAACATGGGCAAAAGGCTAAAAGAGGTGCTAAGTGCCAAAACAGGTATCAAAGGCTTAAACGTGAGCTAAAGGCTAAAACAAGAGCTAAAAGCTTTAACAGGAATTAAATTCTTAAACAAGAAGTTAAAGGCTAAAACATGAGCTAGAGGCTTAAACAAGGAGCAAAAGGCTAAAATACAAGCATTGGGCTCAAACAAGGAGCTAAAGACTTTAACAGGAATTAAAGTCTTCAACAAGAGCCAGAGGCTAAAACATGAGCTAAAGGCTATAACATGAGCTAAAGGCTAAAACAAGAGCTAAAGGCTAAAACAGGGACTTACGGCTAAAACATGAGCTAAAGGCTAAAAGAGGTGCTAAGGACATTAACAGGAATTAAAGTCTTAAACATGAGCTAAAGGCTAAAACATGAGCTAAAGGCTAAAACTTGAGCTAAAGGCTTTAACAGGAATTAAAATCTTTAACAAGAGCTGAAGGCTTAAAAACGAGCTAACGGCTAACAAAAGAGCCAAAAGCTTTAATAGGAATTAAAGTCTTAAACAAGAAGTTAAAGGCTAAATAAGGAGCTTAAGGCTAAAAGAAGGACCAAAGTATCAAACATGAGCTAAAGGCTCAAACACAACAAACGGATTTAACAGGAGCTTTAGGATAAAACAGGAGCTAAAGGCTTAAACATGAGATAACGGCTAAAACAAGAACTAAAGTCTTAAACAAGAGCTGGAGGCTAAAACAAGGAGCCAAAGGCTAAAATACAAGCGTATGGCTCAAACAAGGAGCTAAAGACTTTAACAGGAATTAAAGTCTTTAACAAGAGCTAAAGGCTAAAACATGGGCTACATGCTTACACGAGGAGCTAAAGGCTGAACAAAAGGAGCTTAAGGCTAAAACTAGAGCTACACACTTGCACAAGCAACTCAAGGCTAAACCATGAGCTAAAGTCTTAGAACAAGAGCTAAAGGTCAAAACATGAGCTTTGGGCTAAGACATGAGCTTAATGCTAAAACAAGAGCTAAAGACATTAACAAGAATTAAAGTCTTAAACAAGAGCGAAAGGCTAAAACATGGGCTTTAAGCTTAAACATGAGCTAAAGGCTAAAACAGGAGCTAAAGGCTAAAACAGGAGCTAAAGGCTTAAACAGGAGCTAAAGGCTTAAACAGGAGCAAAAGGCTAAAACATGAGCTAAAGGCTAAAACATGAGCTAAAGACTAAAACATGTGCTAAAGGCTAAAACATGAGCTAAAGACATAAACAGGAATTAAAGTCTTAAAGAAGAGCTAAAGGCTTAAACACCAGCTACATGCTTAAACAAGCAGCTCAAGGCCAAAACATGAGCTTTAGGCTAAAACAGGAGCTAAAGGCTAAAACAGGAGCGAAAGGTCGGAAAAGGGAGGTAAAATTTGAGCTTAAAGCTTATATTCAAGTTCTTTAGGGACAAAAGCATCATTTAAGTTTGAGTTTTTGGTTCCTGTGAAAGCACTAAAACACGTTATAGCTCCCAAGAGGACATTTGATTTTCTCTAAGAAAGAAAAACACTTAAACACTGTTCTCTGTCCTGAGTTGGCTCTTTGGAATAATTTTGCTTCCAAAAGGACACTTAAGCGTATTTTAGCTCCTGAGGGTCATTAAACACGTTATTTGGTTCCCAAAAGTGCTTTCCAGCACACATTTTGAGCCAAAGTGGACACCGTAGCACACATTATAGCTCCTGCAAACGTACTTTAACATGTGTTTTGTTTAAGTTTAGTGTAAGTTTTTCAATAACCCCCCCCCGTGCACACCCCTGTGTCAGATACATATTGAGTTTCACTTTTCCTGCATGTTTGGAACAAAATGCACAAACAACTTCTGCACCAGTTTGAAGATTCTGGATTTATGGTCAAAGTTTGACTTAAAGTAAAGTTCATCAGTGTTTCCCTCAGTGACGTGTGTGTTAAACTAAATCTTCACTAAAAGTTTTGAATCTAGAGTTTTGCGTTGAGAGATGGGTCCATATGGCGATCAGCACTGACCTCGAGCAGTTTGAAGCTGATTATGTTTCCTTTACAGTGCGTGTGTGTGTGTGTGTGTGTGTGTGTGTGTGTGTTGATGAAGAGTGTGTAATAACGGTGACTTAATCACACAAACAGTGCAACCTCTCCGTCAACTCTTCGGCTTTGCGTGGAAACTCCACATCTCGGGACATTCTTCTGGTTGTTCACCCAAACCACACACTGTTCACAGCTGTGCAGAGTTTCACTCCAGAAACGACAGAAACTTTCTGCTCTCGGCTCCAAAACCACTCATTAATAAAGTATTTGTGATCATGTGGCAGCGACGGCGATCGAGCGAGCGAAGGAGCGAGGGAGGGAGGGAGGGACAGAAAGAGACAGAACAGGATAAAAGAGGAGAGAGGAGGTGGATGTTTTAGGGAGAAGGGTTAAGAAAGTCTTTCCCGCTCTGCACGCAGACTCCCCGCCCCTCCCTCGCTCGCACTGTCTCCTCTGTAATGAGCTCCAGATGTGCTGCTGAGGATGGGGGTGGGTGGGTGAGGGCGAGGGGGGAGGAGGAGGAGGAGGGCTTGCATGTCATGTGCTGAGGCGTGGAGAGACGCTGTCCGAGGGGGGGGGGCGGCGCTGTCAGCCCTGATGGAGTGGCCGGTAAGGGCCTGAGGGCGAAGGGGAGGGGGGGTCAGAGAGACCGCCACATCTGGAATCACTTCAGGTCAGACCCGGTCCTGGCCGTGAAAGGTGAGACCGGGCGCCTGGCAGGGGAGAGATGGAGGG
>RPOG01000306.1:394406-437760 GCA_008086565.1 Thalassoma bifasciatum
GTCAACAAGGCCTATGATGAAAGGTCCACCATTCCTACTGTGAAACACGGAGGTGGATCACTGATGTTTTGGGGATGTGTGAGCTACAAAGGCTCAGGAAACTTGGTCCAAACTGATGAATGAAGGATGAATGCAGCATGTTATCAGAAAATACTGGAGGAAAATTTACACTCATCAGCCCAGAAGCTGCACATGAGACGTACTTGGACGTTCACACATGACAATGATCCAAAACACAAGGACAAGTGGACCTGCCATTGGCTACAGCAGAATAAAGTGAAGGTTCTGGAGTGGCCATCTCAGTCTCACAAGGCCAAGTCAAAGTTTTGAGATAAAAGATGAAATTTTGCAAAAAGTCAAAGTTTTGGGGTTTTTAAGTCAAAACTTACAAAAAAAAAAAAAAAAATTCTGAGATAAAGGACAAAAATTGAGAAAGAAGACAGTTTGAAGATAAAGCCAGAATTTTGAGATAAAGAATCAATATGTTAGAGGAGAAGTTAAATGTTTGAGATAATAAAGTGAAAATTCTTGGATGAAATGAAGAAATTTGGGAGAAAAAGTCAAAATTTGGAGATAAAAGAAAAAAAAAGAGATTTATAGTCAAAGTTTCAAAACAAAAAATCCAAATTTTGAAATGAATAAAGGAAAAACCAAAACATTGAAATTTGGGATAATTAAGTAAAAATCTGAACTACAAAGTTGAAACATGAGATTATAAGTTCAAAATTCAAGGATTAAAGCCAAAATTTGAAGAAGTCCCATATTTTAGATTAATGTCAAAAAATTGAGAAAAAAACATCTGATTTGAAATTTTTGAGGGTAAGAGTCAATATTTTTGAGAAAAAGTCATATTTTTTTAATTAATAAGTGAGAAATTTTTGATGAAAAGTTGAAATTTTGGGCCTGCCATTGGCTACAGCAGGATAAAGTGAAGGTTCTGGAGTGGCCATCTCAGTCTCACAAGGCCAAGTCAAAGTTTTTAGCTAAAAGATGAAATTTTTCAAAAAGTCAAAGTTTTGGGGTTTTCAAGTCAAAACTTACAAAAAAAATATATATATATATACAAATTCTGAGATAAAGGACAAAAATTGAGAAAGAAGACAGTTTTAAGATAAAGCCAGAATTTTGAGATAAAGAGTCAATATGTTAGAGGAGAAGTTAAATGTTTGAGATAATAAAGTGAAAATTCTTGGATGAAATGAAGAAATTTGGGAGAAAAAGTCAAAATTTGGAGTTAAAAGAAAAAAAAAATGAGATTAATAGTCAAAGTTTCAAAACAAAAATCCAAATTTTGAAATGAATAAAAGAAAAAACAAAGCATTGAAATTTGGGATAATTAAGTAAAAATCTGAACTACAAAGTTGAAACATGAGATTATAAGTTCGAAATTCAGGGATTAAAGCCAAAATTTGAAGAAGTCCAATATTTTAGATTAATGTCAAAAAATTGAGAAAAAAACATCATTCTGATTTGAAATTTTTGAGGGTAAGAGTCAATATTTTAGAGAAAAAGTCATATTTTTTTAATTGATAAGTGAGAAATTTTGGATGAAAAGTTGAAATTTGGGGCCTGCCATTGGCTACAGCAGAATAAAGTGAAGGTTCTGGAGTGGCCATCTGAGTCTCCTGACCTCAATATCATTGAGCCGCTCTGGGGAGATCTCAAACCTGCAGTTCATGCAAGACAGAGCAAGAATTTACAGGAACTGGAGGCTTTTTGCCAAGAAGAATGGTCAGTTTTACCATCTGAGAAAATAAAGACCCTCATCCACAACCAGCACTAAAGACTTTAAGCTGTCGTTGATGTTAAAGGGGGAAATACACACTGTTAAGAACGGGTCATTTTGGAAGTTTGTTAATAAATGGCTGTGATAATGTGATAATGGAACAAGGAGGTTTTGACTCTTTGGATGTTTGAGACTCAGTTTTTATCTCAGTGTTTCTTTAAAGTTTCATCTGAATTCTTCTCTAACTTTGTCCCTGGTTGTTTCACCGACTCATGTGAACGTTGTCGGTTGAGTAGCTTCACTAACTCTGGGCGCTAACGTTGTTCCTGGCTGTGAAATCGAATCCATGATTGGAAGCTGGCGGCGCTCGCTCAGAGCGAAGAGGAGGAGGAGGAGGAGGAGGGAAAGAGTGTGTCCGCTGACGCAGGGCCTCAGGAATGAGCCCAAAGTCTCTTTTATCAAAGGATTTCTGCACGGCGCTCTGCTCCACATTAATCACAGATGTGCAGCTTCTCTGACTCCAACAGCAGCGTTTTCAGACTTTACCAACGCTCGCGCTGAGAAACAACGACTGAAACAAACTTCAGACGAGAAGAACGTCGGCAGAAAAACATCAAACTTTTCTGTGAAACTATCTGAGCTGAAACAAAGACACAAACTCAGGCTTCAGTCGTCCTCTCTGGGTTTAGACTTGCAGACAAACAGGTTTTCTCTGCAGAAGTTTGCAGGATTATGAAAGTTTTTCTTGTGCATTACAGTTATTTCATCCTGATTTTTCAGATGCATGAATAAATTTGACTCTTTGATGTCAAACATGCATCACTTTTGCTTTCACTGCTGTTTTTTCACTGATCTAAACCAGTGTTTCCCAAACTTTTTACGCCAAAGAACAAGTCAAAATCTCTCTCATATCATGAAAAATATCTGTTAATGTGCATAATTGTTTACTTATATCAAACAAAAACAAATAAACAGGTAAAATTTCTGTTTTTTAAGCAGGATATTGGTGAGGGATTCAGTGAAATTATGAGTTTAGAGTTGGAATTACGAGATAAAAAGTCAAAGTATGAAGATAAAAGTCGAAATGTTGAGTTTGAAAGTTGAAATATAGAGATTAAAAGTCAAAATTATGTGATAAATGCTGAAATTTAAAATTAAAAACTCAAAATTATGAGATTAAAAAGGAAAAATATTGAGATAAAAATCAAAATTTAGAGTTAAAAAGGTGGAATTATGAGATTAAATATCAAGATATTGGGATAAAAGTCATAATTTAGAGTTAAAAAGTTGAAATTATGAGTTTGGAAATCAAGATATTGGGATAAAAGTCAAAATTTTGAGTTTTCTAGTCAGACATATGAGGTAAGAAGTCAAAATATTAAGAAAAAGTCAAAATATTTTATTAAAAAGTCAAAATTACAAGACAAGAATTAAAAATGTTAGAAAAAAAGTCACATTTTTTTGTTAGGAAGTCATGTTTAAAAAGTTGAAATTACAGGATTAAAAAGTCAAAATTACGAGATAAGAAGTCAAAATATTGAGATAAGACAAATTTTGAGTTTAAAAGTCATAATAACGAGATAAAAAAGGGAAAATATTGAGATAAAAATCAAAATTTAGAGTTAAAAAGTTGAAATTATGAGATTTAATATCAAGATATTGGGATAAAAGTCGAAATTTTGAGTTTGAAAGTTGAAATAACGAGATTAAAAGTCAAAATTATGAGATTAAAAAGGAAAAATATTGAGATAAAAATCGAAATTTTGAGTTAAAAAGTTGAAATTATGAGATTATATATCAAGATTTTGGGATAAAAGTCTAAATTTTGAGTTTAAAAACTCAAGTTTAAAAAGTTTAAAAAGTTGAAATTACGAGATAAGAAGTCAAAATATTGAGATAAGACAAATATTGAGTTTAAAAGTCATAATAACGAGGTAAAAAAGGGAAAATATTATGGTAAGATCGAAATTCAGAGTTAAAAAGTTGAATTATGAGATTAAATATCAAGATATTGGGATAAAAGTCAAAATTTTGAATTTAAAAGTTGAAATATAGAGATTAAAAGTCAAAATTATGTGATAAATGCCGAAATTTAAAATTTAAAAGTCAAAATTATGAGATTAAAAAGGAAAAATATTGAGATAAAAATCAAAATTTAGAGTTAAAAAGTTGAAATTATGAGATTAAATATCAAGATATTGGGATAAAAGTCAAAATTTTGAGTTTTCTAGTCAGACATATGAAGTAAGAAGTCAAAATATTAAGAAAAAGTCAAAATATTTTGTTAAAAAGTCAAAATTACAAGACAAGAATTAAAATTGTTAGAAAAAAAGTCACATTTTTTTGTTAAGAAGTCAAGTTTAAAAAGTTGAAATTACAGGAATAAAAAGTCAAATTTACGAGGTAAGAAGTCAAAATATTGAGATAAGACAAATATTGAGTTTAAAAGTCATAATTACGAGATAAAAAAGGGAAAATATTAAGGTTAAATCAAAATTCAGAGTTAAAAAGTTGAAATTATGAGATTAAATATCAAGATATTGGGATAAAAGTCAAAATTTTGAATTTAAAAGTTGAAATATAGAGATTAAAAGTCAAAATTATGTGATAAATGCCGAAATTTAAAATTTAAAAGTCAAAATTATGAGATTAAAAAGGAAAAATATTGAGATAAAAATCAAAATTTAGAGTTAAAAAGTTGAAATTATGAGATTAAATATCAAGATATTGGGATAAAAGTCAAAATTTTGAGTTTTCTAGTCAGACATATGAGGTAAGGAGTCAAAATATTAAGAAAAAGTCAAAATATTTAGCTGAAAAGTCAAAATTACAAGACAAGAATTCAAAATATTAGAAAAAAGTCACATTTTTTAGTTAAAAAGTCAAGTTTAAACGTTTTTAAAAAGTTGAAATTACAGGATTAAAAGTCAAAATTACGAGATAAGAAGTCAGAATATTGAGATAAGACAAATTTTGAGTTTAAATGTCATAAAAACGAGGTAAAAAAGGGAAAATATTATGGTAAGATCAAAATTCAGAGTTAAAAAGTTGAAATTATGAGATTAAATATCAAGATATTGGGATAAAAGTCGAAATTTTGAGTTTGAAAGTTGAAATAAGGAGATTAAAAGTCAAAATTATGTGATAAATGCTGAAATTTAAAATTTAAATATATATATATATTTTATAAAATATAAAAATTGTGAATCCAATTGAAATCGTTGTATCTGCCAGATAAATCGCAATTAGATCTTTTTCTAAAACCGTTCAGCTCCAGTAAACTCTGCGAGTTTGTCAGGTGTTTTGTTTTAATGCAAAGTGAGAATAGAAACTTAAATTTGTGTCTTTCTCTTTAGGAATCGTCTCTGTGAATTCGTCAAACATTTGATGAAAAACTTCACAGATTTTGATGCATTTGCAGGATTTTGTTGCAGTGAATCTGTAAAAATCTGTGTCCAGTTTTGTAAAAGCACAAACTTTGACTCATTAACTGATGAGTTTGTTTGTTTTCTGGGAGCAGGAGCTGCAGGTTTTCCTCCATCTGTTTGTTTTCTCACTGACACATTAACTCAGTAATTTCACTCAGCAGCTTCTTCTTATCAGATTAAACGCCGCTGTGGTTTCTGGGAGATAAGATCCTGTCAGGAGTTTCTCTCAAAGAGCCGCAGAGAGAAAACTCAGAGTCTGTGAGCAGTTTGCAGACTCCCCGAAGGAAAAGCGTGTGATGGCTTAAAGTGGATGTAATGACGTCTAATTTCCTCGGAGGTTTTCACAGATCGGTGATAAAGGGAAAATGTGTTCAGCACATGAGGGAAGAAGAACGGGAGCTGGAGACGAAGCGCTGAGCGTTTAAATGACATCAATAATGAAATCAATCACAGGAGGAAGGACACGACGTTTAATCATTTCTGCTTTAAAACTTCCTCTAATTTTACTCTAATTCAACTTAACCCTCCTCCTGTGTTTGCTTTCTGTTACCTTCCCCGGTTCTTAAATAAGCTTTAAAATACACTAAAAACAAAACATATGATCGAGGTTTTTTTGTTATCTCTTGGTTTCCTTGTAAGGCTTCCTTATCCATGAAAATATTGGGTTTCATATTTTTGGTGTGGGTCTCAGGGCCTTTTTATTTTTAGCAGTATACCTCTTGATTTCAATAAAAAGCAGAAAAAATAACCTAAAGAGAATCCTATAAATAAACCAAAGGTTTTTGTGTTACCTGCCTATTATTGAGGGGTATAGAACACATCTCTGAAATAAATTTGCTCTATTTATTTTTACATTTTAAAATGAGCAACTATAGTAACATCTATGGTGTTAGGGTCAGTTTTGACTCATACATGTATTTTTAAAAAAAATGCAAAAATATATATTTTGCCAGCAATAGAACTTTAATATAAACACATAGAAACACAGAACAGGTCATAAAACAAAATATTGATTTGTGAGCGTGCATGTTTTTAGATGCATGTGTGGCAAAAAGTTACACTTTTTGTGTCTTTGCAGAGAAACTTTTTGCATTGGAAACACAAATGAGTGAAGCTCACATGATTGGGAGAGGAGGTGTCTGTCATTGTGATGGCTGACAGTGCACTTATGATTTCAATTTTGGCTCTAAATATTGGTTTCTAAATATTTTGACTCTTATCACAAACTTTCAAATTTAAAACTCAGAATTTAAATTTTTAACTCAATATTTTGAATATTAATCTTAACGCTTTGACTTGAAAACTCAGAATTTTGACTTTCTTCTCAATATTTTGACTTTTTAACAAAAAAAAAATTGACTTTTGCCTCAATATTTTGACTTCTTTTCTCAGAAGTCTGACTTGTAAACTCAAAATTTTTACTTTTATCCCAATATCTTGGCATTTAATCTCATAATTTCAACTTTTTAACTCTGAATTTTTATTTACCTCAATATATTCCCTTTTTATATTTGCGTGAATATCTTGGAATAGGGAAAAGAAAAACTCTGGCAATAGGGTAAGAAAAAAAATTTCTTGTAAATTCATATAATCAGAGGAACTGTGGTCGCTTTGCACAGGGATTAAAAACACATCTCCTTCACATTTATTATGAACTATCAGAGTCTCAAGTGAAACTAGTCCTGTGCAAACAGGAGGGTAGATGCATTTTATTATAGTTTTACTTTAAGTAGTCGACATCATCCCCAGCACCTCTCAAAAATCATTTTGCAAATAGTTATTGTCCCCCACACTTTTCAAAACAAACTGACGCCCTTGGGTGTTTGATAAATCCCTGTTTTTTATCAGATGATGATCAAAAATATTGGGAAAACTTGAGTTTCTTTGGTGTTTTGTTGCAGTTTAAAGTGAAGCTCAGAGTCTTTAACCTTCCTCTTGTGTTAGGGTCGCCACCGACCTGTTTTAGTTTTTAAATGCATAAAAGAATCACTTAAAATTGGTTTACTGCATCAAGGCTTCTTGACTTTGTCAGGAACGCACTAAGGTTGTTTTAATAATTTTTTTTTTTTTAGAGTTGTAATATTTTACGGGACCAACTTTAACACAGTGAACAACACAATCCCAGCCAAAACTCCCGGTTATAAAAATAAGATTATAAACCAATTTTTAGAGCCAAAATTGAAATCATAAGTGCACTGTCAGCCATCACAATGACAGACACCTCCTCTCCCAATCATGTGAGCTTCACTCATTTGTGTTTCCAATGCAAAAAGTTTCTCTGCAAAGACACAAAAAGTGTAACTTTTTGCCACACATGCATCTAAAAACATGCACGCTCACAAATCATTATTTTGTTTTATGACCTGTTCTGTGTTTCTACGTGTTTATATTAAAGTTCTATTGCTGGCAAAATATATATTTTTGCATTTTTTTGAAAAATATATGTATGGGTCAAAACTGACCCTAACACCATAGATGTTACTATAGTTGCTAATTTAATTCTAAAGCCATACAGACATGACTTCGTTTTCATTCATCCCCGCAGCTCCAGAGCTTTCAGATGCTGAGCTTCTACAGAATTAAATCTGGAAGCACGAAGTAAGTGAGTTGTTCCACTGCGCGAAACTGGACGGTCATTGGATAAATAAATACTGAGTTTAGACACTCGGCTTCTTCATGATGATTGGATGATCTGTCTGAGTCTAAATCCCTTTTTGATTGACAGCGAAATGAACGAATCAGTGATCTTAAAGTATAAACTTCCACCAGATCGAAGTTTTTCATTCTCTTGTTCTGAACTGATGTGGAGACTTTACAGAGCTGCAGCGACTTTATCTTTGTTAAAAACGTCTAGAAACAGACGGAGCACAGCTCAGGCTGTGAATATGTGGCTGCAGAGGAAGCTGGTATAAGTGGCAGCGCTGATGTTTAGTGACACGTTTTGAGGGTGTATGAAGGGTTAGTTACACATGAGGGGGGCAAACTGACGTCTGGCAAAAAGTGGGGGGGACACGTCTATGTAAACACCTGACAAATCCTGAATTCATCTCGAAGAACTTGAGAGGTGGTGATGAGCAAAGCAGTTCTTTTCAGTGAACTGAATCATAAGAATCAGTTCAGTAAAGTGATTCATTCAAAAGATTCGTTCATCAAATTGTTCTGCACTTCTCCGCAGCTCCGCCTGCCAGTCAGAATTTAATGAGCTGAAACAACGACAAACGCTCAGTTTTGCTTATGATTGCACTGAAGTTCAGTACGAATCACTGAGCTGTGTCTCTCTCAGTCAGTCAGTAACTTTTTCACTGAATGCACATGGGTCAATGACAAAAAGAGGGTCTAAAAACTTATGTTTAAAAAGTTCTTTGAAAATGGATAAAAACATATTTCTGAGAGAAGAATTATGTTTTCTAACAGATTTCAGTAGTTGACCAACATTTCAAAGATTTTGGGTTCATTATTTTTTAGTATTTTTAATTTGAGCACCCAAAAATGTCAGGTGGTGCAACCAAATATATGAAAATATATTTATATGTTCCTGTTATTTTTTCTGTGTGAAATTATTGGCAAGTATCTCTCAAGTGTCTGTAGTGACTCATACATTTTCATTTTGTGTGTTTCATTTCTTTTATTTGTGAATAAGATAAATAATTTGNGATGTTAAAATAACATTTCACATTATTACATTGGTTGTACCACCTGACATGGAAATTGTTCCAGTCACCAATGAAGTGAAAAAACCTTTTTTATCAGTATTTCAGAGAAATCTACAAACTTTTCCACTTGGTCACAAATGTCATTTGGGCTCCTCTGGCTGATGCAGTTTCCTGTTTCCTGTTTTATTCTCTTCACTTTAAAATAAAAGTCTAATGTTACGGTTGCACTACCCTGACATTTGACAAGGTGAAAATTACGGGACAAAAGTTTTTTACATTTCTCAACAGCTTTGGGCGACTCTACCAGTCAAGAGAGACGAGCAACTGCAGTTCATCAATGAACAAATCGTTTCAAGAAAGTGATTCTGTTCAGTTCGTTCAACCAGATGATTTGTTCATTTTGAACAAATCGTTCACAAACGTCACATCACGATTAACAGGCGCCAGTTCACGATCTTTTTTTAAGGTATTTAGATCAGACTCAAAAAACTGAGATTCCAGAGATCAATCAAGTGTTCGTGTCTTATTTTTAGTGAAAATTGTCTCTTTAGTCTTGATTTGAGCCACATTCAACTGACAGTTCCAGAAAAATGTCTTATTTCAAGATATTAACAGACAAGAATAATGTTTGAAATGCTTGTTATAAGTATGAAAAAACAACTAATGGAATTAGAAAATTTTCTCAAAAAGTTTCTTGAAATTGGAATAATGTCTTAATACAAGAATTTTTTTTCTTACCCTATTGCCAGAGTTTTTCTTTTCCCTATTCCAAGCAATTCACGCGAGTATAAAAAGGGAATATATTGAGGTAAATGTTTCAATTCAGAGATAAAAAGTTGAAATTATGAGATTAAATGCAAAGATATTGGGATAAAAGTAAAAGTTTTGAGTTTACAAGTCAGACTTCTGAGAAAAGAAGTCAAAATATTAAGAAAAAAGTCAAAATATTTAGCTAAAAAGTCTAAATTACAAGATAAGAAGTGTAAATATTAGAAAAAAAGTCTTTTTTTTGTTAAAAAGTCAAGTTTAAAAAGTTTAAAAAGTTGAAATTGCAAGATTAAAAGTCAAAATTATGTGATAAGTCAAAATATTGAGATGAGTCAAATTCTGAGTTTAAAACTCGGAATAACGAGATAGAGAAGGAAAAAATATTTAGTTATTTGTCAAAATATTGAGATAAAAGTCATATTTTTTTTGTTTAAGTCAAAATTCTGAGCTTTCAAGTCAAAGCGTTAAGATTAATAGTCAAAATATTGAGTTAAAAATTTAAATTCTGAGTTTTAAATTTGAAAGTTTGTGATAAGAGTCAAAATTATTTAGATAAAAAGTCAAAATCATCTCAAAATTTCCTCGTTTTATCTCATAATTTCGACTTAATAGGGGCAATAAAAAAAATCAAAGCAAAGCAAATTTTTCATTTTATTTTTTCAACTGATGTAAAACTGGCATCTAGAGATAATTAACAATTCAAAACCTCTATATAACTGAACGTTTTTATCTCATGCATCTTTTTGTGTTTCTTGTTGCTGCTGAAATTTTGCTGTATAACATTTTTGTCTTTAGAAAACTTGAAACAAGACTTTTTTTATGGACTGGTCTGGTCAACATGGCTCACAATAAGTCAAAATGTTTTAGAATGAAAATAGGACATGAACAGTTGATTTCAGTTTCTGCAGTCAAAACTAGATGTTTGTGAAATGCAGACCAGAGACTCCTTCAACCATACCATGGAGTTTGAGACTCTGGGCTCTTATTTTGAAAGGACAGAGGAAGCGTCCCCGCTCGTACCTGGACTCTGGCCTCGGTGAGGTTGACGCGGCGTGCCAGGTCCTCCCTGACGAAGGCGTCGGGGTAGTGCGTCCTCTCGAAGACTCGCTCCAGCGCCTGCAGCTGGCTGCTGTTGAAGGTGGTTCGGTTCCTGCGCTGCTTCCTCTTCTTCTTCTCCTCCGTGTTCATCTGTTCATCTTTTCGGGGAGAAAAAGAAAGAAAACGGAGAGAAATGTGAGCTTCAACGCTTCACGCTGTTTGAGTTTAAAAGCTCTGTGTTCGAGAAAATTCAGCTTCAATAACAAAAAAATCTCAGCAGAGTTCAAACTCTGATGAAGAAGAAAATGAGGGATTCTGTTGAAACCAAACCAACAAACATTTCAGCTACAACTGACAGGAAAATTGTTCTGGATGCAAAGAAAAACCCACAAATAACTTCACCAACTATGGCCCAAGGTCATTTTTTGTACAGCTTCCAGCTTTGATATTACATGTATTTATTGTCACTGATGAAAATCTTGCTCAAAATAATGTGTGCATTTGCATTTTCTGTTAATTCAACTACATTTCTTTCACCAACAAGCTGCTTGTATAAAGCGAAAACTCTGTAGACAATTAAGAAGCTAAAATGTAGGACTTCAAAAAACACATCAGGCGACACAGGGCTCGATTAAAATGTGAAATGATGAAGAAAAAGCAAAAATTGGTGCATAAAAATGCTTCATAATGCAGGATATGAAATATTTGAGGCTAAAAAATGTTTTTTGAAGTTCAAAATAGTCTTTAAAACATCCTGAAAATTTGATAAAATTCTGATCCAGAAGCCAACATGACACTGATCCAAAACACCAATGAAGGTTCTGGAGTGGCCATCTCAGTCTCCTTACCTATATATGAACACAACTGCCAGGAAAATTGTTTGGGATGCAAAGAGAAACCCACAAATAACTTTTAATCTCTGAAAGAATGTGGTCTCTGGACATTTGTCTCAAAATTTCATCTTTTTTACTTCAAAATTTGGTTTTATAATCTCAAAATTGTATAAATCTTATCTGAAAATTCTGACTTTTTTTCTAATATTTTTGACCTGTTATCTCAACATTTCAGCTCCACTATCCCAAATTTTTAGCTATTTTATCTTTAGATTCTGCTTTTATCCAATACTTTTGACTTTACTATCTCAAAATTGGAATTTTTTCAATTTAAAACCTCAAGTTTTATTTCATACTTGTGACTTTATTTTTCTTGTAGATTTGACCTAATAAATGTGATTTCAACTTCCCCAAATTTTTGACCTTTCACCCAAAATATCCCTCATTTTTACCTCATAATTTTGAACTTTTTAACTTAAAATTCTGACTTTTTATCTCACAGTTTTGCCTTTTTTGTTTGGCTGAAATACAGGACTCTCTGAAAGAATGTGGTCTGGCTGTTTCAAGATGCACAATAAGGAGGCACTTGAGGAAAAATGGGCTGAAGAAAGACATTTCTACACAAATGCCACAAAGTTTCCTGCTTACAATACGCCAAACAGCACAGAGACAAGCCTCAAAACTTCTGGAACAAAGTCATTTGGAGTGATGAGAGCAAAAGTGAACTTTTTGTCCACAACCATAAACATTGTTCCATTTGGAGAGGAGTCAACAAGGCCTATGATGAAAGGTCCACCATTCCTACTGTGAAACACGGAGGTGGATCACTGATGTTTTGGGGATGTGTGAGCTACAAAGGCTCAGGAAACTTGGTCCAAACTGATGAATGAAGGATGAATGCAGCATGTTATCAGAAAATACTGGAGGAAAATTTACACTCATCAGCCTCAGAAGCTGCACATGAGACGTACTTGGACGTTCACACATGACAATGATCCAAAACACAAGGCCAAGTGGACCTGCCATTGGCTACAGCAGAATAAAGTGAAGGTTCTGGAGTGGCCATCTCAGTCATGTTAAAGGTGGAAATACACGCTATAAACATAGTTGTTTGTTAACCACTAACCATGAGTGACAGAAAAGTTTTTTGTTATCATTCATATTCTCTGAAAAATGGCCAAGAAACCATGAATTCTGCCGGGGTATCTAAACTTATAAGCACATATATACACATACAAATATATACATATATATAGTCATTTTGGTCACTTTTCACTCCCTTTTTGCCAGTTTTGGTGCATTTTTTTGCAACTTTCTGACCAGTCTAACAATTTCCCCCAATTTTCTTGCCAATTTTGCTGCTTTCTGACCATTGTTGCCACCTAAGACTAAGTTTTAATGCGACTTCTTGCTGTTTTTGCCACTTTTGACCACTCACACTGGAGAAGACAATTTAGTTGAGTGCTATTGGCTACAGCAGAATAAAGTGAAGGTTCTGGAGTGGCCATCTCAGTCTCACAAGGCCAAGTTAAAGTTTTTAGCTAAAAGTTGAAACTTTGAAGACAAAAAAGAGGGGGAAAAAAATCTAAATTTTTTGAGATGAAAGAAAAAAAATTGATATAAATTGTCAAAATTTTGAGAAAACCCCCCCAACACACACACACACACAAAAAAAAACCTTGAGGGTAAAGACAAATTTGGACACGATTAGGTCAAAATTTTAAGACAAAAGGTCAAATTTGGGATAATTAAGTAAAAATCTGAGATATAAAGTTGGATTATGAGATTTTAAATTCAAATTCTTGAGATAAAAGTCAAAATTAGCAAAAGGTCAAAGTTTTAGAGAAAAAGTCAAACCTTGAGAAAAGACCAATATTTGAGATTAAGGACAAAAATTGAGGCAAAAAATTTAAGATAAAGTTCAAATTTGAGATAAAAAGTTGATATTTTAGAGAAGATGTCATAGTCTTGAAATTAAAAAGTGAACAATTTTAGATGAAAAGACAACATTTGGGTCCTGCCATTGGCTACAGCAGAATAAAGTGAAGGTTCTGGAGTGGCCATCTCAGTCTCCTGACCTCAATATCATTGAGCCACTCTGGGGAGATCTCAAACCTGCAGTTCATGCAAGACAGAGCAAGAATTTACAGGAACTGGAGGCTTTTTGCCAAGAAGAATGGTCAGTTTTACCATCTGAGAAAATAAAGACCCTCATCCACAACCAGCACAAAAGACTTCAAGCTGTCATTGATGTTAAAGGGGGAAATACACGCTGTTAAGAACTGGGGGAGGGAAACTTTTCATCAGAAAATTTGTTGTTATCATTCAAATTCTCTGAAAAACTTATGAGCACAAATGTATAAAACTAAATGTTAAAGTGAAACGCTTTAAAAGTCTAATAAGACAAAACAAGAACGTAACATAGACACCACTTTGAAGTGTTTTTCTCTCACATAACATGCAGTAAATTGGAAATAACACCAAATATTGAAAGTTCAAAGTATTACACACACTCACACGACATTATTTGACCGTTTTAAGGTCAAGATAAGCAAAATAGTCTTGGCGGGTGTTTTCAGGCTCTAAAGGGTTAATCCTGATTGTGACCGTGTCCTGAGGTTAATTCACCTTTGACCCTGAGGACAAATCTCCTCATTTAATTACAGACAGAACAAAATTCACTCCTGCAAACAAACTTCTGCATCTTTAACTTAACTCTTATTTTACCGTCTGCATTTTTCAGCTTTGATTATCAGATTTAGAATAAAAAAAAACTGAATTATTTTTCTGCATCAAACCCCAGAAAACTCCAAAAAGTTTCTTGAAACTTGAACGATGTTCTCTGACGCCTTTTTTGTCTTTTAATAACTTAAAATAAAGACACTTTTTCTGGACTTGTCAGTTGAATGTGGCTCATATTAAGAATAAAAACACAACTCTGACAAAAATAAGCAGAAAACACTCGCTATAATTCCAGTTTTTCACGCATCACATTCACATGAACACCCCTCACTTGTCATTTTTTTTGTATTTTTCTTATATTTCTGTATTAAAAATCTTAACTTTTTATACTATTATTCATATTTTTTGTATAGATTTTCATTCTGACTTATTGAAGTTGTTGCAAAATTGTTAAATTCCTTCTTTGTGTAAATGTACTCGACAAATAAAACACAATTCTGATTCTGATTTTAACAGATAATCCTGAAATTTCTGATATTTTTTCACAAAATCCTTTTTTTCAGAATCAGAAATTGCTTTTTATTGCCATATTTACTTTTTTTTTAGAAGCAAACAAAGAATTGGACTTAAGTTTTATCTGTGAATAAACATTAATTATCGAATATATGTTAAAAAAAAACAGAGATGAAGTAACTAAAAAAATTAGATATATATTAAAGAAGGAAAATATTTACACATTTAAATTAAATCGTGCAATAAATGTGGAAGTTGAACATGACAATTCAAAATAAGAATATAAAAAATGCTTTCCCCTTCGATATAGAAATTAATATCCCAAAAATAACGGCGCTTTTAAGCACAATTGCAATATAAAGGTAAAAATTAATAATTACATTATGTTTGCAAATCTTATTTTTAATATCTTCAATATTTTGCAAAATGCTCGCCCATTTTTGCAGCTATTTCACCATTTCATTGTTTCTGCTGCAAAAACTGTGTCTGTTTTCCTGACACATTTTTTTTTAGCTTTAATAAAATATTTCTGTCTTTTTCCACTTGAACTGGAATCATGATGGAGCCTGTTGGAAAGTTACAGGTTTGTTATAAAAGGGTCAACGACAAAAAGAGGGTCTAATAACTTATTTTTGAAAAGTTCTTTGTAAATGGATAAAAACATATTTCTGAGAGAAGAATTATGTTTTCTAACAGATTTCAGTAGTTGACCAACATTTCAAAGATTTTAGGTTCATTATTTTTTAGTATTTTTAATTTGAGCACCCAAAAATGTCAGGTGGTGCAACCAAATATATGAAAATATATTTATATGTTCCTGTTATTTTTTCTGTGTGAAATTATTGGCAAGTATCTCTCAAGTGTCTGTAGTGACTCATACATTTTCATTTTGTGTGTTTCATTTCTTTTATTTGTGAATAAGATAAATAATTTGATGTTAAAATAACATTCCACATTATTACATTGGTTGTTCCACCTGACATGGAAATTGTTCCAGTCACCAATGAAGTGAAAAAACCTTTTTTATCAGTATTTCAGAGAAATCTACAAACTTTTCCACTTGGTCACAAATGTCATTTGGGCTCCTCTGGCTGATGCAGTTTCCTGTTTCCTGTTTTATTCCCTTCACTTTAAAATAAAAGTCTAATGTTACGGTTGCACCACCCTGACATTTGACAAGGTGAAAATTACGGGACAAAAGTTTTTTAAATTTCTCAACAGCTGTAAAATTCTTTTTATTTGCAAAGAATGTTTTATTTAAAAAGGTTCAAGCATAAAATAATGCCACTGTATTTTTAATTTCCATTTACAATAACTGACATTCAATTTTTAGAGTTTAATTACTGTGGATACTTGTCAGGACGGTTGCACCACCTGACATTTTGGGGGTTTGAGGAACCAAAACACAAAAAAACATGTTATATTTTAATAGTTTAAAGATGTGTTCAAATAACACAGGTTTCATAGAATAAAGAAATACATGTGATGAAATACTCAATTCATGATGGAAGGAAATATTGCACTCGGACACAAAAAGAGGGGACGTCACCTCATTGACCCAAATAATAATAATAATAATTTCTTCGTCCTCTTTGCTTTAACGGCAGGAAAAAAAACGACGACGTGAATTTTTGTTTTAGTTTCAGGAATAAAGAAACGTCTCCTTCAGTAAATACAGAAGCAGAAATATCAGATATGAAAAGAAGGAAAGATAGTTTTTTTTTTATTATATATACTTTAACAGATATAATAAACTGATTAAAGTGCTTTTAAAGGAGCAGTCTGTGTGTTTTTCTGTCAGAGCTGAATTATAATTTCACCTCCTGTTTTAATGAACGAGCTCAAACCAAAAAAGTCAGAGCTGACGGTGTTTGTGGCTCCACGACACGACCGCAGGGTAACACACACACACACACACACACACACACACACACACAAGCAGGTGGGCGATAACATGCATGTTATTTATTTTAAAAAACTCCTTAAAAACCCATTTTTACTTTATTATTCCTCAACTCTCGACCTCAGCGAGACTTTGCTCCTTTGAATGATCTGATTTACTTTTAATATATGTATATTTTTTATGCGTATCTGTATTTTCTTGTCTGTTTTTATCTTTTTTGTTGTCAGTTGTGGTTGTTTTAAAGCGCTTTATCACATTTTATCACGACCTTGTTGGGTTTTTTTCTTAAAGAATTGCTTGAAACTTTAAAGCCAGTCTTCAAAAAGAGGTAAAAAATGTACAAAAATATAAGACATAACAAACACACAGGGTGTATTTTCCTTTTTGTTTATCCTATTGGCAGATTTTTTCCCTGATTAAAAGCAATTCAGACGTCATTTTTGTCTTTATATATCTTAAAATAAGACATTTTTCTGCACCGGTCTGGTAATTTTGGATCATATTAACTCTAAGAAGAGATTATTTTCCTCAAAAATTGTAGGTATTTTACTTAAACTACGCAAAACAAAATCTATGAACCCAGAAAAACTTTTAAATGAGTTTATTCTCACTAATATCAAGCAACTTTTTCTTAACGCAAATGCAAAATATGAGACGTCTCTTCATCAATATGTTGAAAAATATTCTTATATAGAGAATACGCTTGTCACACTCTAAAAATAAGTAAATAAAAAAATAATATAAGATGTTTTTGGTTGTGATAAACAATAAAAAAACATCCAGGTGAAAATTTTCTTGTATTGAGAAGTTTAGTGTTTCATATTAATGTTATAATGAGCTGCAGGTTTAAATAAAAATGTGTTTTCTTCATCAAGCTGAGTCTGTTTCTATAACTCAAACTGCAAAAAAATAAAAATCTAAGCAAGTGTCTTTTTTTTTTTTTGCAGAAAATAACTTTTTAGACTCAATTTTTCAACACACATTCAACTGACAAGTCCAGAAAACATCTTTTTGTCGAGATATTTAAAGAAAAGTAAATATAACTGATAAAGTTAGAAAAATTTCCTCGTCAAGTTTCTTGAAATAATAATAAAGTGTTCATACAAGAAACTTTTCTGACCTCATTTGCAGATTTTTCCCCTGATTCCAAACAATTAAGACGTCGTTTACGTCTTTAAATGTCTCGAAATAAGATGTTTTTCTGAACCGGTGCAATAAATTTGGATCATATTGAGTCTAAAAAATACATTTTTATTCTAAATATAAAATAAAAAGACTTGCTCGTATTTCAGTTTTTGCTTTAAAACCGTCTGATGTGTCGATAAAAGTTTGTTTCTGCCGAGAAATGACTCAAATAAAGATTTTTTAAAGATGTTTTCACTGAATAAGATATTTATATTTCTGTTTCTCTTTAAGGAAACTGTGTCTGATATAAACTGTGATAAGATATTTAGACTAGAAAATAGAAGAATATACTTTGGGAGATTTTTAATTTTTTGCAGCGGAGATGGTTCCACGCTGCAAAAAATTAAATCTTATTTAAAAAAAAAAAAAAACTACAGTCATCTGTCAAGTCTAGAAAAATGTCTAATAATTAACACACTTTAATTATTTATAATTTAAAATCACTACATAAACTTTTGTTAGAACTATCTCATGTTAACCACTGAACTATCATTATTTTAATTTAACCTGTAAACATCAGTTATGCATATTTATTATATTTTTGTATTTAAAATTGATGATAATATTCTATATGTGCAATTAAAGTATCTTTTTTATGCCTTTTTATAAGAGATCATAATTCTTTCTGCTTTTATTGGTTTTCATCCCTTTTGTAACCGAACAAATTCAACAGATTTTAAATCTAAAAACAAAAGTTTGCGTCTTAAAACAGTGAGAAAAGAAGCTCGAAAAGTTTGATTTCACTTTTGCGACATCAAATTTCTTGACGTCTGAGTTTTAATGTTTAAGATTTAACCCTCAAATTTAAATAATCTTAATTCACGAGAAGATTTTTCCCTCTCACACACTTTTAAATCATCAGGTTTCAAACCAAAACAGCTTTTTTTATTCTTTATTTCTTGTACCAAAAACAAAAAACGTTAATTTATTTAAAAAATTTCTGATTCCTTGTTGCATTTTTCTATAAATTAAAATTACTCTAAATTTTTCGGACAAGAAATTCACACCATTGAAACTCTTAACTCTCCCTTTTTTTTTTGTTTTTTTTGTTTTGTCCGGGTTTTGCTTTAATTATCTTTATGCAAATGTATATTTATGTCAACATATGTGTTTCTATGATATGGCGAATTGTTTTTTTCCAAATTATTATCATTATAATTTGTCTTCTCTTGCTCTTTTTTCATTTACAGAACAATATAGTTGATGGCTTTACGGTAACATTACTCTATTTTAATTTGCAGTTTCTTTTTTTTAACTCTTATTTCATTCACAGTTAAAATACTGTGTTTTCATTCACTTTCAATTCTGTATCATAATATAATTTTTATTCACATTATCACAGTTTCCTAATATCTATGAACTCACTTTATTTCTAGACAGTGTGAAAATTAGTTGTTTTCTTTCAGTTGAATTGTTTTTATTGTTTGATTTTATTTAATTTACAGACACATTTTTAAAAAAAGGGTATGAAAATAAAAATATTTCAAATGCTTCTATAATGAGGACTTCAGTGTAAATGTGTACGTTGGGTTTTATTCCTGTAAAATCAACTTTAGTTATTATCTAACGGTGAATAATAAAATAATGAAACGTTTTTGCACCAGATTATAGTTTGTTAAAAACTCACTTTTTTTGTTTGAATAATGTTACTTGATTTATTTGTTTGTGTAATTTGTGAAACGGTGTCTTTTAATTTTGAAAAGCCGCATTTAAATTAAATTTTTTATCATTATCATGAAACTCGTGAAATAATATGAAAATGTTTTGGGTTTAATTTTGTTTTTTTCCTTATAAACAACATTTTCCTTCCATTCCCTTTGCAGTTACACAATAACATCTGTCATTAACACACACACACACACACACACACACACACACACACTCAGGTAAACACCGTGTGTTTGTTTTGTTGTCGTTTAATTAAAGACGCCTCATGCAGATTTATCCAATCAGGATCCAGCTGAGAGTAAACTCAGAGTTAATCTGTTTAACCCGGTTTAACTTAACCTGAAAAACAATCAACTTAATGAGTTTACGCTTTTATTCTTTAATTAAAAACAACATTTTATTTCTGAGCCGTTCGATCAAAAACAATTTCTTGAATTTCAAACGTATTTTTGATTTCTTTCATCACAACTTTAACATTTAAATCTTATTGTTATTATTATTTTCTTTAAATCCCCAAAAGTAAATTATGATGCGGTGAAAAATTAACATCATTTCAGTTGAGCTTTTATAACAATTTATCCGTTTAAATCATCCAAACAGGAAAAAATGTAAAGTTTTGTTCTGCTTTTTGACTCATATATATAAATCCAGATTGGGAAAAAAAGTGATAAATTAATTAAGTTAATGTGAGTTTTTTTTCAATGTGAGTCATTTTGTGTCAAAATAACTCAAATATTGAATTATAATTTCATTTGTGATGCTTAAATCTGCACAAATTGATACATTCATGTTTAATTTCTTGCTGTTATTTATTATCCTGACATCCTGATGTGAATTTATCACTGTTAAGTTTAGTTTTGTTTAAAAAAAAAAATCCTTAACTTGCAGTTTGTGTCACGTTTACATCGTTTGTTTTAAGAAGAAATAAATTTGTGTCATTTCTTTATTATCCTGACATCCTCGTGTGAATTTATCACTGTTAGTTTTTCTTTTATTTATAAAAAAAAAGTAATTTATGTGCATTTTATATGACGCAGAAAATAAATGAAGCCTTAAACGCACCTTAAAGCTGAGGTGTGATTGTTCGTGGTGCGTTCAGGCTCCTGTGAAAACTCAGTCCGTCTGTTTCCTCTCAGAGTTTATTGTGCGCAAAGTTTGGATTTATTCTGGAAGGATTCCTCCCTCTTTTTCTCTCTCCTTGCAGAAACTAAACGCTGTTTAAAGTGGATTTACACTCTTTTTACTAAGTTATTGAATCATAAATTTAACATGTGTGCGTAGTTAAAGAGGCGGATTTTTGCGGCGCGTTAAAAAACAAGATTATTGAAGTTTATTATTATTAAAATCAGCTGTTTGAGCCACTTTACGCAGCAATGACCTTTTATTTTCATTTATATTTCACTTTTTTGTGTTTTATTGTAGTTTAAAAGGGGGAAAAATTGCTGTTATTGTCGACATTTATGTTTTTATATGCGTAAAAATAAAAATCAGAGCTTCAAATGAATTTTATTTGAAGTTTGTTTTTAGAGCTGACTGCTCATGCGCAGTGCGTTCAGTAAATAGGCTTATAACACCAGAAATTAAATAAAACCAACATCTTTTTTTTATCTTTTAGGTTTATACTAAAGTGTTGATTAAGGAAAATGTAAATATTTTATAATTAAGAGCAGGAATGTACGAAAATGAGGCCGGTCCGTGAAGTGTCCACGGAATAGGAAATTTAAAATGTTTTTTTTTTAAATCAGAAATTATTTTCAATTATTTTTAATGTGTA
The DNA here is from genome assembly GCA_008086565.1 of Thalassoma bifasciatum. Taxonomy (NCBI): domain Eukaryota; kingdom Metazoa; phylum Chordata; class Actinopteri; order Labriformes; family Labridae; genus Thalassoma; species Thalassoma bifasciatum. The sequence continues at coordinate 415,578 of RPOG01000306.1, forward strand.
AAATTACATATATTTTCATTTGAGAGGGTTCAGTTCAATAAAAAAAAAATGAGTCGGATTTTATTTCGTGCGACGGTTTTGAGCCTGAAATGGTGCGTTCAGGTCCGAGAGGTGAGATTTCAAACAGTTAATCATCATCATCACCTTCATCCTCCTGCAGCTGTCACAGAGGCCAAGACGTGAAATCACACTGATCCCATTAACAGCTATTAGTCCGCCTCAGTTTGTGCTCCTGACAAACTCAGTTAAGGCGGAGCGAGGTCCTCAAAGTGAAAAAGAAGCTCCAGAAAAACAGAAAAATAAATAAAAGTTCATTATTTTCCACTATCGGGACGACTTTAGGCTTAAAAAGTGAATTTATAAGCAAATTTATACCATTTAAAAAACAAAATACGGATTAAAATGGAGCAAACTTTATTTTTCTTTCTGAATCTATAAAAATAAATACGTTTATTTATTTTTTATGAATTAAAAAAATACCCATGAAGCTGATTGGTAAGCTGTAAGTAATAATACCTCGATTCTGTGAATTGTTACGCGCTCTAATTGTGACAAACGATCGCGCCGTGTTTTCCTGAAAGTGTTTGACAGCCCGAAAATAACCGAGAATTAACGACCTGACCCGAGCAACTTCCTCCTGCGTTTTTCTCACTTTCTTCTTTTTTAAGTCTTTTTTTTTTAAAGTTACAAAAACACTCATTAAAGCCAGAAACGCTCAGAAGACGAGGAGGAGGAGGGAAAAAGAGGAGAAGAGGAGGAGGAGGGAGAGTTTATTTACTCTCTCAATTGAGCGAAGTTTCTGCGAAGGACTTGATCCAGGGAAGTTCACCGGTGCGTCAGCGATGAGTGGCCGCGTTTAGCGCACTGAAATCGGATTCGTTTTTACGCACGCCCCGCTGAATAGGATGGAGCGGGTGGAGGTAGTGTTTGGATTTAGAGTGAAAACTTCACCACATGTGGTGAATTCTGAAATAACTCTAGATGCTTTTTTAAGCTCAAATAAAGACACTCATTCCGAGGATTTACGAGCCCCGAGTTCCTCCACTGACCATGTCCACCAACATCACCATACCTCACTGACATCAAAGTGTTAATGGTAAATTAATGGTCGTTTTGAGGAGGTGGAGGAGGTGGAGGACGGGGGAGGCCGTCAGGGATGATGCATTGCCAAAACTCACTAAAGGATTCCTTCCTTTCCTTCCTTTCCTTGCCTTTCTTCCATGCGTCCGCGGAGCGCCATTCATGCGCTCACGCGCCAGAACATAATGAAAACAAACGACTTTCAGCCTGTCATTACGACTAAGTTTGGGTGAGACTTTCCAGAGATGGAGCCTGATAGCGTGAGATTTCAACTCCTCTTTCAATCCCCTTAACTTACTCTCCTGCTGGGTCGTATCGCTCCCGCTTGTCAGCCCCGGGGACTCCAGCATACTCCTCCCCGCCTCCCCGACGCTCTCGTCGGCCTGGCTGCCCACCATCTCCCCGGCCTCCTCCAGATCCAACAGGTGGCTGACGGAGAAGTTCTTTTTGGCCTGCAGGTTGTCCAGGTTCGACGTGATGGGACTAGTCTCCAGGCGGTTTGATAGCGTGGCTTGCCTGTCCATTACATGCGCGGCATAGCTAGAAGTCATGACGCAGGAGCGGCGAAGAAGAGGAGGAGGAGGAGGAGAAGACGGAGGAGAAAAGTGAGGTGGCCAGGAGTTTCCTCCACTCCGTGCATGCAGGGACGCACGACGGGTTTTCTTCACATCCAGATCACACAAACTTCAGCCTTGGGTTTTATTTTTCCACATCAAAGCTCCAAAAGCAAATCCATCCAGCGGTGCGCGAGCGGAAAAAACAAAACAAAAACAAGAAGAAGAAGAAAAAGTTGAAAAACAACAACGTCGTCCTGCGCAAAAGAAAAGTCCTGAAAGAAGGAGAAGAAGGAGCAGCTCTCTTCTCTTCCACCCAGTCTGAGTCACATCTGAGCAGGAAGAGCTGCTGCTGCTGAGGATGATGATGATGACGACCAGATGCGCGGAGCTCCGTGTGCGCGCAAAGCTTGCTCAGCGGCAGCTAGGCGCAAGGAGGCAGGGCGTTAGTGCCGCACCTCCAGGCTACACACCCCAACTCTCTCTCTCTCTCTCTCTCTCTAATTACGTGGCAATGCTCCCCCCACTCTCCCCCCTCCTCTCTCTTGCAGAAACATCCCCATCAGCACCATCAACACCCGGGCTCGGCCTGTTTTTGTTACCTCACAGTCTAATGAGTGTGTGTGTGTGTGTGTGTGTGTGTGTGTGTGTGAGTGTGTGTGTGTCCTGTGGTCTGCCACCAAATAAATCAGGCCCTAACCCTGCACCAACCCCACAGACCTGCACCCACAACAACAACAACAAGCTCCTCACAGCTCGGTGCTCTGATACATGTCTGTAACGTTAGTGAATCCTGGTTGTGTCCTACCAGGTCTCATCTACCAACTCCAACCTCACCAAGCAGAGCAAACGTAACCTGTCTCTTCATTTTATTGATAGACTCTCAGGTTTGAACAGATCACTGCAGAATAACTGCTGCATGTGGACAGGAATCAACATTAGCACAAACACATTAGAGACTGTTTTAGCCTGTAGCTCATGTTTTAGCCTTTAGCTCCTGTTTTAGCGTTAGATGATGTTTTAGCCTCTAGGTCATGTTTAGGCCTTTAGCTCATTTTTAGCACCCAGCTTATCCTTTACCTTTAGCTTGAGTTCCCGCCTCTTGCTCATGTTTTGGACTCTAGCTTCTGTTTTTTTTTTTTGTCTTTTAGCAAATTTTTCAGCCTTAAGCTCATTTTTAATCCTTTAGCCGATGTCTTAGCCTCTACCTTGTGTTTCAGCCTTAGCCAAGATTTTAGCCTTTAGCTCATGTTTTAGCCTTTAGCTCATATTTTAGCTGATTTTTTAGCCTTTAGGTCATGTTTTAGCCTATAGTCAATGTTTTAGCTCATGTTTGAGCTTTTTGCTCATGTTTGAGCCTTTAGCTGATTTTTTTAGCTTTTAGTTGATGTTTTAGCCTTTAGCTTCTGTATTAGCCTTTAGCTGCTGTTTTAGCCTTTAGCTGATGTTTAAGCTTTTAGCTTCTGAATTAGCCTTTAGCCTCTATTTAGCCTAAAACTGATATTTTTAGCCTTTGGCTTCTGTATTAGCCTTTAGCCTCTGTTCTAGCCTTTAGCTGGTGTTTTAGCCTTTCGCTCCTGTTCTAGCCTTTAGCTCATGTTTATGCCTTAAGCTGATTTTTTTAGCTTTTAGCTCATGTTTTAGCCTTTAGCTCATGTTTTAGCCTTTAGCTCATGTTTTAGCCTTTAGCTCATGTTTTAGCCTTTAGCTCCTGTTTTAGCCTTTAGCTCATGTTTTAGCCTTTAGCTCCTGTTTTAGCCTTTAGCTCCTGTTTAAGCCTTGAGCTCATGTTTTAGCCTTTAGCTCATGTTTTAGCCTTTAGCTCATGTTTTAGCCTTTAGCTCATGTTTTAGCCTTTAGCTCCTGTTTTAGCCTTTAGCTCATGTTTTAGCCTTTAGCTCCTGTTTTAGCCTTTAGCTCCTGTTTAAGCCTTGAGCTCATGTTTTAGCCTTTAGCTCCTGTTCTAGCCTTTAGCTCATGTTTAAGCCTTTAGTCCATGTTTTAGCCTTTAGCTCCTGTTCTAGCCTTTAGCTCATGTTTAAGCCTTTAGTCCATGTTTTAGCCTTTAGCTCCTGTTCTAGCCTTTAGCTCCTGTTTTAGCCTTTAGCNTTAGCCTTTAGCTCCTGTTTCAGCCTTTAGCTCCTGTTTTAGCCTTTAGCTCCTGTTTTTGCCTTTAGCTCATGTTTAAGCCTTTAGCTCCTGTTCTAGCCTTTAGCTCCTGTTTTAGCCTTTAGTCCATGTTTTAGCCTTTAGCTCATGTTTAAGCCTTTAGCTCATATTTTAGCCTTTAGCTCCTGTTTTAGCCTTTAGTCCATGTTTTAGCCTTTAGCTCATGTTTAAGCCTTTAGCTCATATTTTAGCCTTTAGCTCCTGTTTTAGCCTTTAGCTCCTGATTTAGCCCTTAGCTCCTGTTTCAGCCTTTAGCTCCTGTTTTAGCCTTTAGCTCCTGTTTTAGCCTTTAGCTCATGTTCTAGCCTTTAGCTTTTGTTTTAGCCTTTAGCTCCTGATTTAGCCTTTAGCTCCTGTTTTAGCCTTTAGCTTTTCTTCAAGTTTAAATCTTGAGTTCCTGGCTCTAGAACCAGGGTTTAAGGGCGAGACCTTCGGGGCATTTATTTCTGTTTTCTGATGAGAAGGTGGAGACCAAACTTTAGCAGCAGGAAAACACGTCATAGATGTCAGACAGGTGTGTGATCTGCAGGTGAGGGATCAGCCAATCAGAGCAGGGGGGCGGAGTCTGGACCTGGAAAGTCCCTGGAAGTAAAGCAAAGACTTTTGGGGGATTTTTCCTGTCGTGACTGAAAGAAAGTTTTAACAAAGCGACTTAAAGTGACACTCTGGGGAAAATGACTTTGTGATTCAACGACAGCGTGAGCGATGGCGGCGACGATGGCGGCGTCTCCAGCTGTGAAATCAGTGTTTGCAGTGAAAGCGACTCTGTGCTACTTTCTACCTCAGCGTTTCATCTGGTGGAGCTGGTTTGGAGGAGGTGGATGTTTGAGGTGAAGTGGGGGAGGGTTTTCTTCAGGGGGGGGTCATGTGTTCAGATGGCAGCGGCGGCGGCGGCGGCGGCGAAGTGGAGCTGCCATAGACGTCCTGTAGCTTCCAGCCCCCTGATCTGGGAAAAGAACACTTGATGCCATCAAAGGGAGGAGGATTGAATCCAGATGTGGCGCTCTGGTTCTTTCCATGTATTTAATGAAGGCGCGGGGATAGAGGAGACTTTTTCATCATTAGTTTTCCCTCCAGATTCTCTTTTCCTGCCTACAAGTCCTCTCTGGTGCCAGCGAGGGCAGAGAAAGAAAAAAAAAACGGCCTCCCCGTGTCTCAGACTCTCTCTCCTGAGGGGCCCCTCGACTTTGTTCATGAGAAAGTGAAGTGGCCCCGTTCGCTCGCTTGTTGCAGTTTGTCTGTGGCGAATGGAGACGTCCAAACATCTACGACCAAGAAGAAGAAGAAGAAGAGGAGGAAACCAGGAGGAGAGAGTCTATTAAAAGCTTCTCTGTGGTTCAAATTAGGGCTGAGCAATTAATCCCAAATTAGATTAAATCACAAATTCTGATCAGACAAACTGTTAAAAACTACCTTTAAAAAAGAAACTATACAAGAGGCAAAGAGAAGCAATACAAAAAAAAAGTTTTGGGTGGCAAAAAATACCAAAAAGCTACAAAAATTGGGAGAAAACTTGGAAATGTTCTAAAAAGTAGAAAAAATGGGTGTAAAATGGAAAAAAGGGTTAAAAGTGAGTAATATGATACATATAAATGGCATTTAAAGTGGGATAAAACCTTGATTTACTCAAAAAGTTGCAAAAAAAAAGAGTGAAAAGTGTCAAATAATGGGCAAAAAGCAACAGTAATTGGCAATAAAATCTAGTAGAAAACTTTAAAAAAAATTCAGAGGGTAGCAGTACACTCTAAGAAATGAAACAAGGGATGTTTTGAATGTAATTAATACTATTCATTTCAATGTATTTACAATAATTAATTTTAGGGGTATACTTAATAATGTTTCATTCAATTTAATCAATACAAAACATCTTTAATACTATGTGACAGTTACATTTAGAACGCATTGAACACTTTTAATTAAATCCAAAGTCTATTTTCCACGCCTTCCCGGAGCGTGCGCAGAAGCCGTTCCAAACCTCGCGCATGCGCCGTTAAGTTCCTCCACAATCCACTCCGCCATGCGGTCTGCACTCGTGATCGAGAACAGCGACGGAATGAACACGCATTCGTCTAAGCATTGGTAAGTTCTTCTAATTTTCAATATTATGTCGTTTAACTTGTACTTTTTGGTACTTTCTTCGGTGTATTTTCGGTGTAAAATGCGTGTATTGTTAATACAAGTAATTGCTAGCATAAAGTCATTCTTTTAAGTGAGTGATGTTTTGGGAAATTTAAGGGCAACCTCTTCAGATGGAATATATTTATTTGGATTTTAGACGATAGTTGAGTTGTATATTCTCGGTTTGTAACGCTAACGCACCAAGGCAGTCCTTTGAACTTGAACATAGTTGTTTATTCAGCCGTGTATTCGCGGTTGTTATGCTAACGCACCACGGCAGTGTTTTACATGCACGAGCGCTGGGAAATTGGGGATCAGAGCGCGCTGCCGAGAGGTGCTCNTTGATGGGTGTTTCTTTTATTATCACCAGCTTTGATTCAACAAAGAAAAGAATGTTGTCAAAGAGGTGTTCATCTTTCCTGCTCTCCTTTTGTTTTCTTAGACCTTCTTGCTCAGGTGAAAATCCCCCTTTTTTGTGGGCTGTGCAGAGATCCCTCAACTGTGTGCTGGAGTTGTGGGTCGCCTGTCAGGACATGTCCCATATACCTGAGTCACAGAAGGATTAGTTAACCCTCACAGTGCTGTCTGCGGAGAGTCTGCCAAACTATGCACAGCTGGTGTTTAGCAAGTAGAAACATTAAGGCAGGGGGAAATTAAGTCCCCAGAAAATATGCCATGCATACCCATCAATACTCTTCTAAGAAGTTCCCTGTCAAAGTTAAATTTGGATGTGATTTTATTTATTAAACTAAAATGAGACATCAGTTCTGTACAAAGCAAGTCATACAAGAGCAGCTCAGCGAGATGTCCTGCTGTTTTAGAACAGCTGTGCAAACAAAGAACGGGGTAAAAGTACAAGAATAACACATTATATCAACATTTAACAACAGTTGCTCTGTAATCTGGTATTACTTCCACAAGCAAAGGAGGGGCCTGTGTCAGGACAAACGGAATTTGGATACTGTTATGGCAGGAGGAAGCCAAGTGCTTTCAAGAGGTTAGCCTGAGATGTGAAGGTCCACAGACTCATCTTAATCCAGGAGGCTTGTACTTAATCGCTTTTGATGTGCATGTGAACATGACCTGCTTCAGAATTCCAGCCCTGACCATACCAAGTTCAGGAGAGCAGGGCAAGGCTGGGCAGAGGGGAGGGGGTAAGGGGGGGTGAGGAGGTGGTTTCTGCTTGTACTAATTGGATGCCAGGCTTGTTCGTACTGAGATTCTTTACTTTGTTCCCTACAAAACTTACATTAATTATGATAAGTAAAGTTACATAAATGTTATTAATTAAAATCCCCATATGAATTATTACAAAGTAAGTTAAATTAGTTATGTTTTGTAGAAATTATGATACACTGTCAATGTAAATCTTGCGTAACTTGTGAAAATTAATTTAGGTTTCGGATAAAAGGTCACCTTCCCGGAGCGTGCGCAGAAGCCGTTCCAAACCTCGCGCATGCGCCGTTTAGTTCCTCCACAATCCACTCCGCCGTGCGGTCTGCACTCGTGGTCGAGAACAACGACGTTATGGACACGCATTCGTCTAAACTTTGGTAAGTTCTTCTGATTTTCAATGTTATGTCGTTTAACTTGTACTTTTTGGTACTTTCTTCGGCGTATTTTCGGTGTAAAATGCGTGTATTGTTAATACAAGTAATTGCTAGCATAAAGTCATTCTTTTAAGTGAGTGATGTTTTGGGAAATTTAGCGGCAACCTCTTCAGATGGAATATATTTATTTGGATTTTAGACGATAGTTGAGTTGTATATTCTCGGTTTGTAACGCTAACGCACCAAGGCAGTCCTTTGAACTTGAACATAGTTGTTTATTCAGCCGTGTATTCGCGGTTGTTATGCTAACGCACCACGGCACTGTTTTACATGCACGAGCGCTGGGAAATTGGGGATCAGAGCGCGCTGCCGAGAGGTGCTCAGAGGAGGGAGGAGGGAGGACACGGTTGGACTCAGCTTCAGCGTGGTCTTCCATTTGATTTTCTCGCGGTCAGAAAGTACATTGTGTTTAGAGAGGGAAAACGTGAAGCTAATAGCTTGCCAGCTGCGGTTTGTCGACCTTTTCGGTCGTCAACTACCTCCGTCAATCTCTCCAGACGAGGGCTCAGCGTCACTGTACAGCAGTATGGTATTTAAGTTTGGCTTAGTTTTCATCTCTGGGTTTTATGGTGAAGAACAGTGTGTTATTAGTTTATAAGTGTGCAGTTCTGTTCAATTGTAAATGATTATTCAAAATAATATTGATGATAGAGTCAAAGAATGCACAGGGAACAGAAAAATGGACAAGCTCTTCTGAAATATTTAGGATTTTGGAAGATTTTACTCAGCATTGTATGAATTGATGTAATCATATTCCTGCTTATACATAAGATGCCATATATATATATTGCAAATGACATCTATATAGTAAATGTGTTTATATTGATAAGGACAACACTGTTTTTGTAGTGTAAGTAAATAATTTCTCCCATCAGTTTTAACTATGAGTTTTCTCTCTCTTATGTCCATGTGTCTCTCACAGATTGGAAACTGGAGTTGCATTCTCCTCCCCATCTCTGATTGCAATCTTTTGGTTTGTAAGACTGTGCTCTCCATGTTCTGCTCTGTTTTTAAATGGTATCTAATACTGTAATACATAAGACTTCCACACATACTAGTTTTAAACATAATAAAACTTGCACACTGCCATTTGGCCCCTCTAAGGCTGAAATTTAACTCCAAAACGTTGTACATGGTTCACTGCCATTAAAGCTAATATTATTGCTGGAACATTTTGGATATAGTTGAGACATTTTCAATGTTTAATTTTTTCCTCTCTTTCTGGTTCTCAGCTGCTGAGTAAAGACTTGGGCTTTGAAAGTGCATCTCAAAGGTNTCTCCCATCAGTTTTAACTGAGTTTTCTCTCTCTTTTGTCCATGTGTCTCTCACAGATTGGAAACTGGAGTTGCATTCTCCTCCCCGTCTCTGATTGCAATCTTTTGGTTTGTAAAACTGTGCTCTCCATGTTCTGCGCTGTTTTTAAATGGTATCTAATACTGTAATACATAAGACTTCCACACATACTAGTTTTAAACATAATAAAACTTGCACACTGCCATTTGGCCCCTCTAAGGCTGAAATTTAACTCCAAAACGTTGTACATGGTTCACTGCCATTAAAGCTAATACTATTGCTGGAACATTTTGGATATAGTTGAGACATTTTCAATGTTTAATTTTTTCCTCTCTTTCTGGTTCTCAGCTGCTGAGTAAAGACTTGGGCTTTGAAAGTGCATCTCAAAGGTACCAAATAGTTCTGATTTTTTTTTGTGGTATTTTCTTGATTTCACTTACTAATCTTTATCTCACTTGCTCTCTCAGACTGTGAATGTGGAGTTGCAAGTTATGCTCTGAAAGTGTATCTAAAAGACACCAAATTCTAAAACACTTGAGACTAAAACACGGTAATCTTGGTCTGAGACNATGTTCTGCTCTGTTTTTAAATGGTATCTAATACTGTAATACATAAGACTTCCACACATACTAGTTTTAAACATAATAAAACTTGCACACTGCCATTTGGCCCCTCTAAGGCTGAAATTTAACTCCAAAACGTTGTACATGGTTCACTGCCATTAAAGCTAATATTATTGCTGGAACATTTTGGATATAGTTGAGACATTTTCAATGTTTAATTTTTTCCTCTCTTTCTGGTTCTCAGCTGCTGAGTAAAGACTTGGGCTTTGAAAGTGCATCTCAAAGGTACCAAATAGTTTTGATTTTTTTTGTGGTATTTTCTTGATTTCACTTACTAATCTTTATCTCACAGCACACTCTCAGCACACTCACAGACACAGCACACTCACAGACACAGACAGCAAACTCACAGCACACTCACAGACACAGCACACTCACAGACACAGCAAACTCTCAGCACACTCACAGACACAGCACACTCTCAGCACACTCACAGACACAGCACACTCACACTCTCAACACACTCACAGACACAGCACACTCACATTTCAACACACTCACAGACACAGCACACTCACATTCACAGCACACTCACACTCTCAACACACTCACAGACACACACTCTCAGCACACTCACACTCTCAGCACACTCACAGACACTTATTACCCACCATAATTTACAAATAAATTACAATATTGTATTTAAAAATCCATCCATATGATTTCCTGGATTTTTCTTTCTCATAGTTGTCTACCTCTGATGGAAATTGCAGAATTTTTCATCTTTCTAAGCAGGAGAACTTGCAAAATCAGTGGCTGACTAAATACTTTTTGCCTACTGTATTTTCACAAAAAAAAAGTTGAGTGATAACATTGTGTGGACAAATGAACTGTTAAAAAACTGTTATGTGCTTCAGCCTGTATTGTCTGTGCAGAGATTCTCAATTATCCAGGAATTTCTCATCATAGTAGAACTTTCCAAATTTTCATGAATGTAGAAATTAAAAAAAAAAATCTGTTTTCATAATTTATGGAATGATCTTGTTTTTCAGCATGAAGGATGGCTGCTACTTTGAGGGTGTGACTTGGAGTGGACAATTATTGCAAGTTGATGCTTCCATCCGGAATACCCAGTTCCATCGAGATGTTAAAAGAAGATGTTTTACAAGTTGTGCTCATGCTGAAATGTTTTGAAGTTGGAGGAAAAAAGATTNAAAAAAAAAAAAAAAAAAAAAAAAAAAAAAAAAAAAAAAAATATATATATATATATATATATATATATATATATATATATATATATATATATATATGTGTGTGTGTTAGAGAGGTAAAAGTAGCCATAAAACTCAGTATGAGGTGATAAAAATTGCTAAAAGAAAAAAGTAACAATATATGGCATTTAAATTGGGATAAAACCTCGATTCACTCAAACATGGAAAAAAATTGTTATTCTAATGTCAGGCAGTGAAATATTTCTATAAATGTGTCAAAATATCAGAAACAGTTTTTGCAGCAGATGTTTTCTGTTCTACTCCAAAGACAAACTGTTAAAAACTACCTTTACAAAAGAAACTATACAAGCAGAGAAAAAGAGGCAAAAACAGCAAAGAGGAGAAATAAATGAAAAGAAGTTTTGGGTGGCAAAAAATACCAAAAAGCTACAAAAATTGGGAGAAAACTTGGAAATATTCTAAAAGTAGAAAAAAAATGGGCCCAAAGTGGAAAAAGGTGTTAAAAGTCACCAAAATAGCCAGAAAGCAACAATAAGGGAACAAAATTTGGAAGACACTTGGAAACAAATTCAGAAAGTAGCAAAAAGTGGTGAAATGTGACAAAATGAATAAATAAATAAATAAAAAACAGTGAAAAGAGGTAAAAACAGCAAAGAGTAGCATGGTAGAAATTGCTAAAAAAAAAAAAAAAAAAAAAAAAAAAAAAAAAAAAAAAAAAAACAGTGAAAAGAAGCAATAAAACTTCATTTGTGGTGGTAAAATTTGCCCAAAAAGCAACAAAAAATGTTTTTTAAATTGGGAGAGAAACTGGAAATACTCTAAAAGTAGAAAATGTTGTTAAAAGTCACCGAAATGGTCAGAAAGCAACAATGAGGGAAGAAAATTTAGAGGACACTTGGAAAAAAGAAATTCAGAAAGTAGCAAAAAGTGGTGAAATGTGACAGAAAAATAAATAAAACAGTGAAAAAAGGTAAAAACAGCAAAGTGTAGCATGGTAATAATTGCTAAAAAAGCTACATGAAATGGCATTTAAAGTGGGATAAAACCTTGATTCACTCAAAAATGGACAAAAACAACAAAAATAAGCAAGAAAATTCAAAATCTAGCAAAAATGGTGAAAAGTGGTAAAAATGGCCAAAGTCAACAAAAATGGTGAGAAAATTTGCGTTAAAGTTGGAAAATAATCAGGCCCCATCCACATGAAGATAAAAGAAGGTCAAAACGCATAAGTGTTTTGCTGAATCTGTGTATCATCCATACGAAGACGGCGTTTTGTGGGTCTGTAAACGATCTTTTCTGAAACCAGGTTCCAAAGTGGGAAGATTTAGAAACGCCGTATACGCGGCTCCGTGTGAACTGGCTCTCCGCAACTTTTCAGATACGCTGACGTCATATTTTCACATCGTCGTTAATACGCATGCGCCACAAGCGTCACTATGGCAACAACAACAACAACAATGGCGGCGTACTATGTAGTGCAGCGATTCCCAACCTGTGGTCCGTGGCCCCCTGGTGGGCCGCAAAGGTACAGCAAGTGGGCCGCGAAATCATTTCTAAAAAAGTTTTTCATTGGAGTGTAATTATATAAAGATACAAGGTACAAATAGAAAAATTAAGATACAAATAACATTCAAAATGTTTAACTCGGTAAGGAAATTAAAACAGTTCTGATTTTAATTTATGAAAAAAGTCCCCTAAGAAGGCATGTTATTCCTCTATAGATAGCATGACCTGAAAAAAAACAACAACCTGAAATGTCATTGAAAAAAAATGTAATAAATCCCAAATCTTCAAAAATTGTCAAAACTGTAACCGGAGTGCTGAGCCTGAAATGTAACGAAAAAGCATAAAGTAAAACCCAAAATATAATAATTGCACCAGAATGTAATAAGTTGTCATAATTTGTGCAAAAAGTTATTACGTTTTTGGCTTAACATCTGTTTCATTATCTACCAGATATCACATTTTGGGTTTTATTACATTTTTTTAAATTATAATTTGGGTCATTGTTACAAATGGGGTTCTAAAAAAAACGTTTATAGTGGTATGTATTTGTTTGGAGGTGGGCCTCAAATATTTTTGAGCTTTAAAAGTGGGCCCTGATTTGGAAAAGTTTGGGAACCACTGATGTAGCGTATGTGTTGATGAAGCTGGTGACCCTGCTCTCCCTTTAGCAGCTAAATCCTTCTTCTCAACCAACACAGAGTTAAAACAATCATAGAGGACACAGTACGGCACAACTTTTTCCACTTGTTTCCCTCATATCGTTGCAGCGCCCCTAGAGGTCTGGCAGGTGTTTTACAGCGTCTTCATGCGTATGAGTGCATTCATATAGACGCACACATTTTCTGAGACGCCTTCATCTTTATGACGATCGTTTTGGAAACTGTTAAGCGTTTTGACTTCGTGTGGATGAGGCCTCAGTTTGTTGCGTGTCAAAAATGGGCATGAGTTTTCATCCCAGGATAGCTTGTGATAGACAACAAGTGCTCCCTGCTTGACTGGTCTTGTGTAATTTCTCTATTAGAGGGTCGTTTATTGGCTAACAGGCCTGTCACTCACTCCTACAGTAACCAATCACCTTACGGTTTCACAGGAAGCAGCTGTAGCCATTTACATCATTGGTGAGACCTATTTTTTGCTGTGTGTGTTCATTCACATTCAACAGAAGAGGTACAATCCATGACTGTGAACTACAATTTCATGATTCTTGTTGAACCTTTTCACAAAGAGAGCAAAGTTGATTAAAAAGAGGACACTGAGCACTGATAAAGCTGATTTTGTCTGTGCAGAATCTGAGTCCAAAAGCTTTACTGAGACTAAAAACTCTCTAACTCCTTCAAAATTTTACCTAAAAAGCTCAAATTTCACCCAGATGTAGATGAAAAAGTGTCGAAGTGATGTGGTAAACTTCTTGTGTCTGGTGTAAAGTCTCTTGTCCTGATGGTTGTGTTTCTTCAGTAAGGAGAGATGTAAGGGGTTGAATAAGTAAAAAAAAATCAACAATGCTGCAGGAGGGAAACAACCAGATGTTTCTGCATAAATCAAAAATTAGATTTAGAAAGTTTAGATTCATGCAAAAGAAGCTGAAAGAATCTGGAGTAAAAGGAGAATAAGAAATTGAAGATGCTTTGCTCGTGCACGGAGATGAATAAAAAGTTAAAACACTTTGAGAAACTCTCCCCACATCTGCAGAAACAATGTCAGATTTAACACGAAACGCGAGCTGTGCTTCAAGATCTTTAAAATGAAAATATGCACGTTTTATTATCGTTACATGGAGATTGAACTTTGTTTCTGAGCTTTTACTTCAGTATTTGTTGTTATGAAAAGTTTTAAAAGCAGGACTTTAACGTGCAATATGTGCAAAATTCACAAATCTCATCCCTTCCTGCAGCTCTGCTCTAAAAGTTTGAGCTTATTAGAAAACAGGGCCATAAAAATAATCACATCAGTCTGTAAAAGAGAAGAAAAACGTCCGAGTGCATGAAGTAAAAACACGCACGGCTGCTTCACAGACTCAGAGGAAGAAAGTTTGAGACATAAACCAGGAGATAAAAGAGAAGCTGGAGGAAAAACTCAGGATCAGGTCTAAAACACAGTGAAGAGAGGCAATAAAACTTAGTTTGTGGTTGTAAAAATTCACCAAAAAGCAACAAAAATTGGTTTTTAAATTGGGAGAGAACCTGGAAATACTCTAAAAATGGGGCAAAAGTGGAAAAAGGGGTTAAAAGTCACCAAAATGGCCCAAAACCAGTAAAAATTGGGAAGAAAATTTGGAGGATACTTGGAAATAAATTCAGAAGGTGCAAAAAGTGGTGCAATGTGACAGAATAAATATATAAATAAAAAAATAAAAATCAGTGAAAAGAGGTTAAAACAGCAGAGAGTAGCATGGAGAAAATTGCTTTTTTTTTTTTTTTTTTTTTTTTTTTTTTTTTTTTTTTTTTTTTTTTTTTTTTTTTTTTTTTTTTTTTTTTTTTTTTTTTTTTTTTTTTTTTTTTTTTTTTTTTTTTTTTTTTTTTTTTTTTTTTTTTTTTTTTTTTTTTTTTTTTTTTTTTTTTTTTTTTTTTTAAAAAAAAAAAAAAAAAAAAAAAAAAAAAAAGCTACATTAAATGGCATTCAAAGTGGAATAAAACCTTGATTTACTCAAAAAGTGGCAAAAAAAGAGTGAAAAGTGTCAAATAATGGGCAAAAAGCAACAATGATTGGCAATAAAATCAAGTAGGAAACTTAAAAACATTCAGAAAGTAGCAAAAACAGTTAAAAGTGGTAAAAAAAAATGGTGAGAAGAGACAAAAACAGCAAAGAGAAGCAATAAAACTTAGTTGGTGGTAGTAAAAATTGCCAAAAAAGCAACAAAAATTGGTAAAAGTAGAAAAAAATGGGCCAAAAGTGGAAAAAGGGGTGAAAAGTGACCAAAATGACCAGAAAGCAACAATAAGGGAGGAAAATTTAGAAGACACTTGGAAAAAAAAAATTCAGAAAGTAGCAAAAAGTGGTGAAATGTGACCAAAAATATAAATATATATTTATCTGTAAAAGAGGTAAAGGTAGCCATAAAACTCAGTATGAGGTGGTAAAAGTTGCTAAAAAAAAAAAAAATCAACGATATATGGCATTTAAATTGGGATAAAACCTGGTTGTAAAGGTTTGTGGGTGGAACCTGAACTCACCGTCACTGAGGAGGAGTCAGGCAGCAGGTGAGGACCTGAAAGAGAACAGGCAGAGACATGTGTAAGGGCTGAGAAACTGAAATTTGAAATTGTTTTTACTGATTTCAAAATTCAACTTTGTATGATTTTTGATCATTAATCTGCTCAAACACACATATAAAAAATAACATTTGAGTTATTTTTTTAATTATAAATCAGAGTCCAGATACTTCCTTTCACAAAAGCGTTGAAAAGTGCAAAAAAATATAAAAATTTTGAATATAAGCACAAGATATAGAGAAGTTTTATTCCACGAAGAAATATCTGGAATCATGGCATCAGTTATGGGTTATTGCACGGAGGTAATTTTTGTGTCTTATTTCTTAATAATGAAAATGAGTCCAATGCATGAAAACATGTCTTGTGTAATATTTTTAAAAGCTATAATATATATATTCTTTTTTTTTTTTCAAACAAAAAACAGTGAAAATTTTCATAAATTTTCCAGGATATTTTTTTTTTTAGAAAAATAATTTAAGTCAACAGCACAAAATAAATAATTAAGTTCTTATATTCCTGTGCTAAACTTTCCTTATATTTAAATTTTTCCACCTCTTTGCCACCGTACGTTAAATTAAAACTGACATTTTGTTCAGAAATTCAGGGGGTTGAGTTTTCAAGTGGCTTTAATTCAATTTAAAAGCAAATAAATTCATTTTGAAAACATTAAATTCAATGTTTGGTCTTTTCAAATTCAATTAAAAAACTTTATTTGTCCCCGGGGGAAAACTTAATTTGCTTATATAAAAAAACGAAAAGTTTTAGTAAATCTTTTCACGTTTTTATATTTTAAAAACTTATATTCGCGTTCTATATTTCATCAAAATAAGGTGAATCTTTATAAGTCTTATATTTAGTACTGTATTCAATACCCAATATCGTGCCTCCATTAAAAACAATAAATAACAAATTATTACTTTTTCTCAGGTTACATACTTTTATATACATTACATTACAAAAATTTTGGCATTATAATGTTTTTTTTTTCTTCTGAATGTTGAGAGAACCAAAGAAAAGTCAAAATTTTCCATAAATTTCTAGGAATTTTTAGAAAAGATCTTTTGAGTCAACTGCAAAAATAAATAATAATAAATTAAAAAAAAATCTAATATTTGTGATTTCAATGGAAATTTCCAGGAACTACGATAAACTTAAACTAAAAGTTTGTTTATTAATACAGAGGTTTGAGTTTTCAAGTGGGTTGATTTCAATTTCAAAGCAAATAAATTTATTTTGAAAACATTAAATTCAATGTTTGATCTTTTCAAATTCAATTAAAAAACTTTACTTGTCTCCAGGGGAAAACTTAATTTGCTTATATACAAAAACTAAAAGTTTTAGTCCTGAATATTAAGTTTCAGTGTACACACAACTTTAACTCTATACTTAATTTAAATTTTAGGAATATGCAAAGGAGTATAGACACAAATATAAATTGACAATATAGAAAAATAGAAGAGTAATGTATCAAGTTCAGCTTATTTTCATTAACATGTTTCTAAACTTTAATTTTTTCTGACAGATTTCTCATGTGTCATTATGTTTTACAGCTGCTGTTACACTTAATTTTTAAGTTATGTTTTTGTATAGTCTTTATTTTCTTCCCTAAAGCAACCAGTAATAAACCAAAAAGATCTTTCTGAGTAAGTTCCTGCAGATTTTACTGTAAAATAATGTTTAGATTAGAGTTATTTTAATGGTTGTAATATTTAACAGTCATCTCTCTGTAACTTCTGCTTTAATATAAGAAACTTTACAGGAACAAGGGATAAAAACAAATGATGTTTCAAACATTTTTACCACAACAAATCAACTCCCAGATGTTTTTGAAAATGTATAAAAGCAGCATGTAAATATAAGATTATAAAACTCATGATAACGGTCATAAATTTGAGTGTTTTTACTGCAGGAGAAACAAACAGTCCTTGAACGCATCACTCTTTACAGTCCAGTAAATCAGCGAATAAAACTCAAATTTTCTCTTCAATAAAAAGTTGCATCTTGGTTTGATTTGCATCATGATGAGTGTGTTTACTTTCTCTGTGTGAGGCCCACGGTGCAGCTCCGCCCTGAGGCCGTGGAGGAGGTGATGGAGCTCCGGGGCCGGGGCCGCCGCTTCTGCTGCCCGGTGTCCGGTGCGCAGTGCGCGGTGTCCGGCGTCCGGTGCTGGGTGACCCCCCCCCCCCCTGGAGCTGTGGCCCCTGTCCGCTCTGGTTTCCTTAATTGGGGTTGAATGAAGAGAGAGTGATTGCAGACCTGCACACACACACACACACACACACACACACACACACACACACACACACACACACACAGATTACAGCGACCTTTTGGAAGAATGCGTAAAAACGCGCAGGATTAAACCCATAACTCCTCCTGTTTCTGCTCCTCTGTGCAGTAAACAAACTAAACACAGTGTCATAAACATAAAGCTGCAGATTTACACTCCTCTGTGTGTGTGTGTGTGTGTGTGTGTGTAAAAAGTGGCTGAATGACTCTAAATAAAACCAAAATGATTTTTATTCGCTGCTTCTGTGAACTTTTTTTTTATTTTCAAGCGCGTTTGTAGGTTTTTTTTTTCTTCCAGCTGTTGTTCCTCTGCAGATTTTACACACAGAACATGTGATCAGTCAATAAAACGTGATGAACTGTTTCACTTTACTGCGAACCACCCAAACACCAACTTTAAAGTCAATTATACGCAATTTTTCACTCCCTTTATTTGACTTTTTGATGCATGAATTTGACCCGATTTCGAAAGTTATTTTGCAATAACTTTGGTTTTCTGTCATAGAATTGCTTGAAAATTGCATGAATGGTTTCATGCTTTGGTATTTGCATTTTTCTTGAATTATGTACGTTTTATGACAATAAACTCAAAATTTCTGCTCTTTTCTACTTAACAAGAAGTATGCACTTGTGTAAATTAGGTCTATTATACCATAAACTTCAAAAGTTATTGTTGAATACATGGGATTTTTTTTGGAAACACCTTCACTAAAAAGGGGGAAAATTGGTTAATTACAGCGCATTTTGCATTTTTGAACATCTAAAAGCCTTAAATGAGGAAAAACTCGTTTAAGAATCAACTGAAAACCAACAAACTTCCACGCATTTTATTGAACAATGTTGCACTCAGTTTCTGTCCCCACATCTAAGTTTTTTTTTTTGTACTTAAAGACTCCCTGGAGAGTCGTACTCAGGGCCCACAGGAGCGCACGGACAAATTTCCCGTCAGAAAACCGTACACGCGCCGTTATTCTAAATATTACGGTAAAGCTCCAGCCTCTATTTGTGGAGCAAATAAACACAAGATGTCAAGAAAAACTAATTTTACGCTTAAAAAAGAAGCTTTATTATTTCCTGGAGAGCTTTTCTGAAGCCTCAGAGGAGCGCATGCACAAATTTCCCCATCAACAAAAACCTGGAGCTTTACCTTAACGTATAAAATAATATATGGTGAGAAATAGAAGTGAATTCAATAAAGGTGCATGCTGTTTTCTGATTTTAAAATAATGCTTGCTCTCCCTTGTAGGCTTCAGGAAGGCTCTCCGTGGAGGAATTTTGAGCATCACAAATAAAGAAGTTAATGATAAATTGAGCTTTTGTATATGAGAAATCATCATGCAAAAAACTCTGCTCATGAAATGTTCATTTCTACAATTAAAATAACCTTTCTAAATTGACAATTAAACTGTAAAACCTTTTTTTTTGAAGAATTAAATCAGTGTTTTGTGACATTTTGTGTAAATTTAGTGACAAACAAGAGGCTGGAGCTTTACCGTAATATTTAGAATAATGGCGCGTGATGTTTTCTGATGCCTCGGTTGTACATGCGCCCTTCAGAAGGTGGATTAAGCCTCTAATTTAAACGTAAAATGAGTTATTCTTCACATTTTATGTTGATTTGGTCCACAACAAGAGACTGGAGATTTACCTTAAGTTTTAAAATAAATGCGCATAATGTTTTTGAAGCCTCTACAACAGCTCTCCAGGGAGAAATGAAGCTTTACAGTTAAAATTTTAACAATAAATGAGGTTTTTTATAATTGATAAATCATCACGTGAGCTAAACATTCTCATTAAATGTGAATTTCGACAATTAAAAGGTCTTGCGGCACCAAATTAACATAAAACATCAAGACAAACGAACTTCAACCCTTCAACAAAAAGGTGTTAGTGCTTTTTAATAATATCCAAAAGGCTTTTTTTTATTGTAATAATTAACATTTAATGAGTAGATTTTATGTGCATGATGATTTTTCAATTATAAAACTCAGCTTATTGTAATTTTCTTTCTTTGTGATACTTAAAATTTGTATGTTCTTATCTGGAATATGTTGGAGAAGTTTGTCCAAATGTGTTTCTGTGATTAAAATGAAATAAAAATCTCTCTCATCCTTGATCACAAATGTCAAAATGCTGTTTTTATGGAAACAAAAGAGTCTAAAATAAAAATTAAGGAGCAATGTTTTTTTTTTTTTTACACAATCTGCCTCAATAAGTCTTGAGAAATCTTTATTTCTGAGTTAGAACATTAAATCATATGTTTTATCATTTGTTTGAACAGTGAATATGATTCCAGCTAAAAATTAATGTTGTGATATTAACGTAATTACGGTAACTCGGCCTGTAATTAAGCGTAATTGAGAGTTTGACGCGCAGCAGCCAATCAGCGTTTTTCTCTCTCTGCTCCACGCGCACGTGCTGCTCTGACACGAATCTGCTTCTGATTAACACACACACACACACACACACACACACACACACACACACACACACACACACACACACACACACACACACACACACACACACAGGGACCGTGTGAAATTAACGCTCATCATCTCAAACCCTCAAAAACCGCGAGAACAGACGTTTACGAGATCCAGGAGCAAATCCCCGGATTAATGAGCTCGTGCTTTGACACACTTTGGTTTTTGGCTCATTAAATAATCAGATTTAAGAAAAGAAAAAATAAAAGTTTAACACTTAAAAACTCATCTTGGTACAATTTCACTTTAAATGATTGTTTCATGAAATATTTTGATTTTCTCTTATTTTTCTTTTTTTTTATTGAGTCTGGAACAGATTTAAGTTTGAGTTTGGGTGTTGAGAGCTGAATATAATCACATAAAACTGATTATATTTAATCTTTCACAGCTGTTTTCTCTTCCTCAAACTCTGACTCCTAATTTGAAATAATGTCATCTCTTTTTAACGACTTTTATTTTGAAATTCCTCCAAATTGTGCCTCTTTGAATTACAACACAAGTGGTTTTTAATTCCAAATATCCACATTTTTATGGTTTTAGTCTCAGATTTGCATCCTTACATAAAATATATTCATTTCACTCTTTTTATTCTGTATTTATTTTACATTTTTTTGGATGTAATTCCTGATAAAATTTAGTTTTTCTTCATGAAAAGATTGTTTTAAACCCAAGACTTTAAAAAAAATCAGACAAATTACTCGAAGTAAACTCATCTTATTTTTAGGTGAGAAACATTAATGTTGTAATAATTCATTAAATTAAACCAAGAAGATGTTAAAGTGTCACATTCGCCCCAGTCTCCCCTATTTTTGGATTTAAATCTTGATTAAATTTGTTTTTTCTTTCACCAAATTTTTTTTTTTCAATTTACTCTGGACTAAAAGAAGCAGACAAATTACTTTAAATACACTCTTCTTATTTTTAGGTAAGAAACTTTTTTAGATGCAATGATTCATAGATTAAAATCAAGAAAACGTCACAATGTAATGTTTGCCCCAGTCTCCCCTATTTTAGATTTAATTCCTGATTAAATTCAGTTTTTCTTTCACTTACTGATAGTTTATTAAATCCAAGACAGTAAATATCTGACAAATAACTTCAAATAAACTTGTCTTATTTTTTAGATAAGAAACAAAAAAATTTCAGTGTGTAACATTCGCCCCGGTCTCCCCTATTTGTGATTTATTTATTGATAAAATTAAGATTTTTTTGTCATTTAATGATCATTTTTCGATCCAGGACTTCAAAAAAATTGATAAAATGTTTGACACAAACCTGTCAACTTTTTTTTTTAAATGTAGTTTTCCATAAATGTTAATTAAGAAGATTTCAGGGTGTCACACTCACCCCAGTCTCCCCTATTTTTAATCCAAGACTTAAAAAAAAATCAGACAAATAACTTGAAATACACTCATCTTATTTTTTTAGGTAAGAAACATTAATGATGTTATAATTCAGAAATTTAAACCAAGCAGACGTCAGAGTGTCACATTCACCCCGGTCTCCCCTATTTTCAGATTTAATTTAGTTTTTCTTTTCATATAAAGATGTTTTATTAAATTCAAGACTTAAAAAAAAAATGACAAATTGCTTGAAATAAACTCGTCTCATTCTTAGACAAGAAACTTTTTTTTGATTTGTAGTTGTTCATTAATCTTAATCAAGAAGATGTCAGTGTCACACTTTCCGGTCAGAGGGGATAAAAAATCAAAATTCAAATTTCAAAACCGAGTCTGAGTACTCCTTTGATTATGTTTGTTTTTAGGTCTAATTAGGTCTGAACTAATCAATAAACATTTGTCAACTCACCCGGACGTCAGCCCCAGTCTCCAGTACACTAGACCGCGACTTCGCCGCGAGCGAGGAGTCTGAGAGTCTGTTTTTTTTAAAAAAAAAAAAAAAAAAGGATTTGGAGTTTTTTTTTTCTTCCTGTTTCTTTTCTCGCTCTTCTCCGGTTTCAGGGTCTTTCTCGACCTGTCGAGCGACGCCAGCGCCACATAAATCACACTTTACTTTATAAACCCAGCGCTCTCTGAAGTCCCAGCACACACACACACACACACACACACACAC
>RPOG01000306.1:438367-461169 GCA_008086565.1 Thalassoma bifasciatum
ACATATAAATATATTTTCATATATTTGGTTGCACCACCTGACATTTTTGGGTGCTCAAATTAAAAATACTAAAAAATAATGTTGGATTTTTGAAACTTTACAACCAGTTGATGACTTTAGACAATCTTTTGTATTAAGAAGAGAGTCTTTATACAAAAATAGGTAAAAGTTTCTTGAAGTCTTTTTAGTCTTTTGAGTGGACAAAGAGAGAAACACGACTTCGAGACTAACATTTTGACAACGTCCACAAACTAGTACACTACTCGTTTTTGGCGGAGGACCTACTTTCACATGTAGTGTGACTGTTTTGTTGTTGGAAAATTTTGCAGAAAAAAATGTCACAATTTTGTTGATTAAAGTCAAAATATTATGTCATGTTAAAATCAAGTCGATAAAAGTTGAAATTTTGAGCCAAAAGTTACAATTTCAGGACAAAAAGTTCAACGCATGAGGTAAAATGTTTAAATTTTGGGATAAAAAAATTCAGTTTTTGAGAAAGTCAAGAACGTAAAAGTTGGACAAAAATGTCAAATTTAAGAGATAAAAAGTTTTTTTAAGATTAAAATCAAATTTCAGGATAAAAAGTTCAACTAATGAGGTAAAAGGTTGAAAAATTGCCCAACAAGTAAAAAAAAAAAAAAGAGATTAAAAAATTTTAAATATCATATAAAGGTTCAGATTTAGAGATGAAAGTTAAAAGTTTAAGGAGAAAGTCCAAATTTAAAGATATAAAGTTAAATTAATGAGGTAAAGTTAAAAGTTTGAGACAAAAAGTCAAAATTTGGCAAAAAAAAAAGTCAAAATCAAGAGATAAAAAGTTAAAATCTTGAGTTTAAAGTCAAAATTTCAGAATAAAAAGTTTAACTAATGAGATAAAAAGTTGAAATTCTGTACCGAAAAGTCTAATTCATGAGGTAAAATATTAAAATTTTAAGATAAAAAGTCAGTTTTTGAGAAAGTCAAGAGCATCAAAGTTGAGCAAAAATGTCAAATTTAGGAATTCACACTTGAT
The DNA here is from genome assembly GCA_008086565.1 of Thalassoma bifasciatum. Taxonomy (NCBI): domain Eukaryota; kingdom Metazoa; phylum Chordata; class Actinopteri; order Labriformes; family Labridae; genus Thalassoma; species Thalassoma bifasciatum. The sequence continues at coordinate 439,380 of RPOG01000306.1, forward strand.
TGAATTCAGTTTTTCTTTCACGAAAAAAAGATTGTTTGATTTAATTAACTCTAATTCAGAAATACATTTTTTGAAATGCACTTATTTAAAGGTAAGAAACATTTTTAGAAGCAATAATTCATAAGTGCCAGAGTGAAACGGTAGGAAATGTTTATCTACGTCTGTGTAGAGTTGATCCTGTAAAAAGTTATTTTTGTGTGTATTTGCAAAAAAAATAAACAAAGGAGTCAAAATGTGGAAGAGATTTTTATCTAGAAACATGTTTCTGATGTAAAACAAGTCAAACAAGTGACATGAAAAACAAAAAAAACAGATTAAACAGAGTTTCTATTCATTTTACTCTCCTTACCCAGAATTTATCTCACATTTTTGGATGTAATTCCTCATGAAAAAAGATTGTTTTTAACTTGAAGTGACTTGAAGTAAACTAGATTTATTATTAGGGCAATAAACATTCACGACGTAATAATTCATAAATTTAAACCAAGAAGATGTTCGTGTCACGTTTTCCTCGGTCTCCCCTATTTTTTGGATTTCACACTTTATGAAATTCAGCTTTTCTTAACTCAAGACTTTAATTTTTTTTAAATTTTTGAAATACAGTCATCTTATTTAAAGGCTAATAAACATTTTTTAGAAGCAGTAATTCATAAATGTACATTAGAAAGATGTCAGTGTAATGTTCGCCCCAGTCTCCCCTATTTTCGTTTTTTTTTTTCCATAAAAGATTGTTTATTCAATCCAAGACTTTACAAATCTGACTAATAACTTCAAATAAACTTCTCTTATGTTTAAGAAGAAGAAAAAAGAAGACGCTAGAGTGAAACGGTAGGAAATGTTTATCTACGTCTGTGTAGAGTTGATCCTGTAAAAAGTTATTTTTGTGTGTATTTGCAAAAAAAAATAAACAAAGAGTCAAAATGTGGAAGAGATTTTTATCTAGAAACATGTTTCTGATGTAAAACAAGCCAAACAAGTGACACGAAAAACAAAAGAAACAGATTAAATGACTCGAAGCTGCAGAATCATCTCTGTTTTTTTTATTTTCTAAACTCAAAAAAGACGAGTTAAACCTGCAGATTCGTCTCTGGATAAAAGAAAAGTTGATGCTTGATTTTGAGTCTGATGAATCAGGACAAATGTCGGTTTTTTTGAAAAGTTTCCTGACGACGCTCGGTGATTTTCTGCGACTTCAAACGTTGACCTCGTGGCTCCAGCGGGGTCAGGGCGAGCGAGGAAGGTGATCACTCTCTCTCTCTCTCTGTGTTTCTCACTAATTAAAAAAGCTGCTTTTACGACGTCTTCCTTCAGACGGCCAGATGTGACCGGAGCGCCGTAAAATCTCAGAGCACTTTACAGAAACACTTACTGCGCTTTAAAAAAAAGAAGAAAAAAAAAAGAGGAGAGGGTCGCTCGCTGCTCTGAGTGTGTGTGTGTGTGTGTGTGTGTGTGAGACGCAGAAACTCAAAACAAAAAGACAGAAAAGAGAAGAGGAGGATTTTCTGTTTTGCAGTTTATTTGATAAAATATCTTTAAATTACAGCCTTTAAATAACTTTTCAGACATTTGCTCGTCATCAGAGAACAGACTTTGGTCAGGGGCCACGTTTATAAAGCATCAGATTAGTGTTATATATTATTTCACACACACACACACACACACACACACACACACACCAGTAAAGTCGCTCGGCTCCTGCAGAATCAAAGATGTGAAACACGAGACCAACGACAGAGAAACGTGTTCATCTACAACATGAGAGAGTCAGAGAAACACGTGTTTGGAAGAAGAGCAGCAGAAAACATACAGCAGAGATTAAACATAACAGTGTATGTGTGTGTGTGACACACACACACACACACACACACACACAGGGCTGGGTACTGAGATTCTGAGTTCCAGATCCAAAACACGAGAGAAAACATCAAAACCAACTAGAAAACGTCTCCAAACAAAAGTTTCTATGCGAAACAAGATCATTTTACTTTGTGAGAAATTTAAGGTCGTGAATCTTATTTCTAGAAATACAAACGCTGGATCTAGAAATCAGAATGTTGTCGTTGGATCCAGAAATTAAGATGTTAAATCTAGAAACAAGAAAAACAAACAAACAGAAAACAAAACAAAACAAAAACAAAGGTCGAATCCAGAAATAATAATTGTGATTTTGTTAATTCTAGAATTCAGGATATTGCATCTAGAAACAGAGTTGTCACATCTAGAAAAAAAAAAAGATGCCTTATCTAGAGATGATGGGTTCAATTCTAGAAATCAGAATGTTCCATCCAAAGAATTAGTGTCAAATCTAGAGATGGTTTTAGTTCTAGAAATCATGACATCAGTTCTAGAACTAAAATTTTTTTTTTCCAGATATAGGGATTTCAAATCTAGAAACATTGATATAAATTCTAAAAAATAAAGATGTTAATTCTAGAAATAAAGAATTCAGTTCTAGAAATCAGAATGTTGTTCCCAGAAATAAGCGTTTCAAATCCAAAAAAAATCAGACTGTTGAGCTTAGAAAGAAAACTAGTTTTATCCAGAAATAAGGGTTTTGCATCTAGACATATTCGTATTGAGTCTAGAAATGAAGATATTAAATCTAGAAATAATGATGTCAATTCTAGAAATCAGAATGTTCCATCCAAAGAATTGGTGTCAAATCTAGAGATGGTTTTAGTTCTAGAAATCATTAAGTCATTTCTAGAACTAAAATATTTTTTTCCAGATATAAGGGTTTCAAATCTAAGAATATCAGAATGTGGATCCTATAAATCAAAATATTAAATCCAGACATAAGGGTTTCCTATCTAGATATGTTGATATCAAGTCTAGAAATGATTTCAATTCTAGAAATCGGAATGTTGGATCCAGAAATAAGGGTTCAAATTTAGAAATCAGAAATTTAATCCTAGAAATGGAAAAATTTTGCCCAGAAATCAAGGTTTCAAATCTAGAAACATTGATATTAATGCAAGAAACAAAGCTGTGAAATCTAGAACTAATGATTTCATTGTTAGAAAATCAGTGTTGGATCCAGGAATTAGGAGGTCAAATCTAGAAATAATGTCAGTTCTAGAAATCAAAATACTCATCCAGAAATAGGGGTTCGAATCTGGAAATATTAACATTAGATCTAGAAATAATGATGTCAGCAAAAATGATGCCTTATCCAGAGATAATGATTTAAACTCTAGAAATCCGAATGTTGGATCCAGAAAGCAGGATGTCAAATCTAGATTATGTCAGTTCTGGAAATCAATATAATTTATCCAGAAAAATGGGTTTCCCTTCTACATATATTGATATTAAATCTAGAAATAGATTTCAAATTTTTAAATCAGAATGTTGGATCTAGAAACAAGAAAACAAATCTAAAAATAAGGATGTTAATTCTAGAAATCAGAATCAGAATGTTTTATCCAGAAATGAGGATGTCAACTCCAGACTTAGTGATGTTGGCTCTAGAAATAAGGATGGTAAATCTAGAAACCAGAATTTTGTATCCAGAAATGAGAGTCATGAATCTTGAAGTTAAGATTTCAAAAACTAGAAATCAGAATGTTGGATCTAGAAACAAGGATTCAAATCTAGAAATAAAGTCAGTTCTAGAAATAAGGGTTCTAAGTCGTAACATTTTGATTTTAATTCTAGAAAAAATGATTTCAATTCCAGAAACCAGAATGTTGTTTCCAGAAATAAGGATTCAAATCTAGAATGAAGGATGTTTATTCTAGAAATCAGAATGTTTTATCCAGAAAAAAGGATGTCAACTGTAGACTTAGTGATGTTGGCTCTAGAAATAAATATGGTAAATCAGAATTTCATATCCAGAAATAAGAGTCATGAATCTAGAAGTTAAGATTTCAAATCTAGAACTCAGAACGTTGGCTCTAGAGATATTTATTACTTCTAGATAATATTGCATCTACTTATCATTATACTGTAAATATCTGATGATGATTATTTTTCCTGCTCCACATATTTAGATAAATATCTGAAGTTTTTCTGTGTTTCTTTCTGTGTTTATGACTCGTGTTTTGGTTCAGTTCTCAGCCCTGAGCGTCGTGGCGTCGCTGCAGAAACGTTTACACAGAACAAACGTGAAGTTTAGAGTTTTTAACGCGTCTCCAGAGTTTAAGGTTTGTTGATGTGAACATCAGGAGGCGACGATCAGACTCTGGACACTGATCTCCACAGTTTTACTCTCCTCTTCTGTCTCTTTGGCTTCTCCTCTTTTCTCCTCCTGTGATGTCGGCGTCTCCTCCTGTTTCTCCACTGAACCGTTCTCCTGCGTCGTCTCCCCACAGCTGCTCCTCTTCTCCTCCTCCTCTTTGTCTTTCTCCTCCTCCTGTTCTTCGTTTTTCTCCTGGAGCTGCAGCTGCTGCATCAGCTCCTCCAGTTTGTGAGCTTTCCTCAGCTCGTTCTGCTGGATGATGGCGCAGAGATGCTCCGTCAGCTGCTCCTTCACCTCCGTCTTTTTGTGCAGGTCCAGTTTGGCCATGACGTACTCGGCCTCCGCCTTCTCGTAACGTTTCCTGAGAGAAAACACGAGGAGAAAAAAGTCCAATGTCAGACAGTGAAATATTTCTTTAACCTGAACTTTGTCAAAATATCAGCTACAGTTTTTACAGCAGATGTTTTCTGTTCTACACCAGAGTTACTCAACCAAAGAGACAAACTGTTAAAAACTACCTTTACAAAAGAAACTATACAAGTGGAGAAAAGAGGCAGAAACAGAAAAGAGGAGCAATAACAGTTAGTTTGAGGTGGTAAAAATTGGCAAAAAAAAGCAACAAAAATTGGCATTTACATTGGGATGAAACCTGGCAATATTCAAAAATGAGCAAAAAGCCTGTAAAGCACTTTGTGCTACATTTTTATGTATGAAAAGTGCTATATAAATAAAGTTTGATTTGATTTGATTTGAAGAACTGTCAAGAAAACTGGGAGTGAACCTGAAAAATAGTGAGAAAGTAGCAAAAAGATGTCCAAAAGTGTCAAAAAAATAATGTCAAAGTGGTTTAAATATGTAAAAATCAGTCCCAGTTGTAGTTGGTTGTTGTTGTGCTGTAATTAACGTAACTGTTCAAGTTTTCTGACATTTTCACATATTTTTCACAATAACTTTCTAATTATATGATATGAAAGAACTAATTTACGAATAATTATACCTCTTTTTTGAGTAGAAAGTTTATTAACAGGTTCATTTAATGACAGCAGATGCTATAGATTTTTATTCAAGACACAGTTGAACAAAATTGGTCATAATTAATGTTACATGCAAATAGAAAAGCATTAAAATATCCAGATTTTAAATCTGGAAATAATGTCACTTCTAGAAATCAGAATGTTGTCGTTTGATCCAGAAATTAAGATGTTAAATCTAGAAACAAGAAAAACAAACAAACAGAAAAGAAAAGAAAACCCAAGGTGGAATCTAGAAATAATAATTGTGATTTTGTTAAGTCGAGAAATCAGAATGTTCCATCCAAAGAATTAGTGTCAAATCTAGAGATGGTTTTAGTTCTAGAAATCATGACGTCAGTTCTAGAACTAAAAATATATTTTTTCCAGATATAAGGGTTTCAAATCTAAGAAAATCAGAATGTGAATCTGTTAATCAAAATATTAAATCCAGACATAAGGGTTTCCTATCTAGATATGTTGACATCAAGTCTAGAAATGATGTTAATTCTAGAAATCATGATTTCAATTCTAGAAATCGGAATGTTGGATCCAGAAATAAGGGTTCAAATTTAGAAATCAGAAATTTAATCCTAGAAATTGAAACATTTTACCCAGAAATCAAGGTTTCAAATCTAGAAACATTGATATTTATGCGAGAAACAAAGCTGTGAAATCTAGAACTAATGATTTCATTGTTAGAAATCAGTGTTGGATCCAGGAATTAGGATGTCAAATCTAGAAATAATGTCAGTTTTAGAAATCAAAATACTCATCCAGAAATAGGGGTTCGAATCTGGAAACATTAACATTAGCTCTAGAAATAATGATGATTTTATTAAAAAAAAAAAAAAAAAAAAAAACTAAACCTGTTGTTTGACCCTTCTCCTGTTTATAACTGTGACTCATGATTTTCTTTATATTTTTTAAAGAATTGTTTAAGTATTAAAACCGAAGTCTGGCTCTGGCAGCAGAACTGAAACTCTCTGTGTTTCCGAGCGAAGGATAAACACACGAAGAACAGAAGATCAGATCCTGTTTGAGACTCTGCGCTGACTAAACACACCATGTCAAACATTTTGAGAAGTCCCAAAGTACTCCGAGCTCAGCTAAACCCCAAACATCGATTTAATCAACGTAATCATAACAGAGTCCGGTGTGAGGAGTGAGTGAAGGTCAGATCCTCTTCCCGTTACACAAACATCTGTAATGAGGGTTCAGGACTCAGCGCAGAGACAGAACAGAAAGGTCACAACCAGGAAACTAAACAAATGTTTTCTGTTCCCTGTTTTTATTTAGTTTTCTGGACTGAGTTCTGTCAAGAAGCTGCAGGGGGCAGCATTTACAGACACGTACAGTACAACACCTGCACACTTATAGATTTATGTTACACTGAAATGTTTGGTTGTGAGTGTATTTAAGATGATGCAGAAGTTTCTGAGTAGTTTTTGTACCTGGCGGCGGAATATTCCCAGCTGGATTGTTCGATCTTCGTCCTCAGGATGCCGATATCGTTGGACACCATGTCGTCCAGAGCCTGAAGCTCTCTCTGGATTCTTTTCAGCTTCACGGCTTCAGCTTGAGTCTGTTTGGACCTGAAGATGAGAACTTTTAAAAACCTTTTCCCGTCATTTATCATGTATTTATTGTTCACTTCTTGCTTTTTTTATGACGGGGGAACCAGGAGAGAAAAACTCACTTCTCAGCGATGGTTTTTGCCAGCAGAGCTTTTTTACGCTTGTTTCTCTCCTCGATCATTTTCTGCTCTTGTTGTAGCTGCTCCAGACGAGTCTTTTCTCGTCTGCGATCAGGAAACAGAGACAAGGAAACAAGTCAAGGCAGGGGTCACCAAACTTTTCTTTGAGAGCCACATAACTTTGCCTTTCTCTGACAGGGAGCCAGTTTTTTTTTTTTTATTTAGTTTTCAGATTTACAAGATAAAAACAAAAATTTGAGATAATGAGTAAAAATTATTAGACAAAAATTCAAAATAATGACATGATAATGTCAATTTTGTGAGAAAATGTTAAATTATGAGGGAAAAACCCAAAATTTTAAGACAAAAATCCAAATTTTTAAGATTAAAAGTCAAATTCGACTTTTTAATCGCACACCTATTTTTTCAGAAGCAGAAGAAGCCAAGGAAAGTTTTGATGCCTTATTTATGTCTGTGGATGGAAGTTTGTGGACAGTTTGTCATCTGCAGGTTCCTCACTCTAAGCGATGATGTCACACACTAGGAGAGCAGAGCTTTTAGTGTAAAACTCCAAAATATTGTGTTTCTTTAACTCAAAATTCTCAAACACTATAGAAGATAACTAAAAGCCGAGTTCAAATTAAATAGTTGATTGGTTTTAAGATCAGGTCTCCCAGTAGAAATACGCAGAATCTGTGGAATATTAAAGTTGAAGAAGTTTTGGGCAGAACTGCAGAAATCCTCTATTTGTTTCAATGGGACAAATACTGTGAAGAAAAGTTTAATATTTCAAAAAGTAAAAGGCTTTAAAATGTGAAAATTTCACGCACAATTTTCAGGAATGTGCTGAATGTTATAAAAGCAGAATGAAAGAAATCGGACAAAATTTGAAGGCTTTGAAGAGTGCCAGCAAAAGTATGGAAGGAGGTCAAAGAAGGAGAACAACATGTTGAAGTGATGACTCAGAACTCAAACATAATTATAGATCCAGCCTCTACCTGTCAAACAGGTGAGGCGCTGACGTGGAACAGTTCCACCTTTAGTTTGCACAGACGACGGTTTGCGATGCCAGAGAGATTATTTACAAAGGGAGGAAGTAACAATAAGTGATGATAGCAAACTGAGAGAGCAGAGCTTTTAGTGTAAAACCCCAAAACTTTGTGTTTCTTTAACACAAAAAGCTGAAATAATGTAGACGATAACTATAAGCGGCGTACAAATTAAACAGTTGAACCACTTGACATCATCTCAAACTCAACATCAAGTCTGTTAGTGGAATTTTAAGGCTGAATCAGTTTTCGTCAGAACCGCAGAACTTCTCCATTCGTTTCAATGGGACAAAAAGTGTGAAAAATGCTCAATATTTTAAAAAGTAAAAGGGTATTCAAGATGGAAACACTGACATCTTAAGTGTCAGAGACATCTTTTAGAGAAGAGGTTACCATAAGTGATGACAGCAAACTGAGAGAGCAAAGCTTATAGTGAAAAACCCCTAAATTTTGTCTTTCTTTAACACAAAAATCTGAAATACTGTAGATGATGACTATAAACAGTTGAACAAACAAAACAGTTGAACCATTTGACATCATCTCAAACTCAAAATCTAGTCTGTAAGTGGAAATATGCAGAATCTCAAAGTCGAATCAGTTTTAGGAACTTCTCCATTCGTTTCAATAGGACAAAAAGTGTGAAAAATGCTGAATATTTGAAAAAGTAAAAGGGTATTCAAGATGGAAACACTGACTTCTTAAGTGTCAGAGACATCTTTGAGAGAAGAGGTAACTATAAGTGATGATAGCAAACTGAGAGAGCAGAGCTTTTGGTGTAAAACCCCAAAACTTTGTGTTTCTTTAACACAAAAATCTGAAATACTGTAGGCGATGACTATAAACAGTTGAACAAATAAAACAGTTGAACCATTTGACATCATTGGAAACTCAAAATCAAGTCTGTGAGAGGAAATATGTAGAATCTCAAAGTCGAATCAGTTTTCGGAACTTCTCCATTCATTTCAATGGGACAAAAAGTGTGAAAAATGCTGAATATTTGAAAAAGTAAAAGGGTATTCAAGATGGAAACACTGACATCTTAAGTGTCAGAGACATCTTTTAGAGAAGAGGTTGCCATAAGTGATGTTGGGGTGTTTTTATTATTAATAACTGACTCACTGTGCCACCTCCTGAGTCTCCAGCTCCTTGATGGCCGCAGTCTCCTCTTCTGAAGCGGGTTGTTGGTTTTCATGTTTCTCCTCTTGTTTAACAGCAGGAGCAGGAGCAGGAGGTGTTACAGGAGCAGGAGGCCGTGGTTCTTCTGTAGGAGGCGGTTTGGTGAGCTGTTGCTCCGGGGGGAGTTGAGGGGGCGCGGGTCCCTGGTTCCTCTGAGCCGTGAGCTGAAGCGCCTTTTCCCGCTGCAGCTGCTGCCGACTCCGGGTCACTGGAGCCGGCTTCCGCCCGCGACCTGCCGCTGCGGCCGGAGCCGAGTCTGGAAACACATTCAAACACACATTTTAAACACTCGAGAGAGATTTAAGTCTTTAACTGAGAGTTAATGTTGATTTAAAGAAGAATAAACGTGTGTGAAGCAGCATCATTACAGGATGAATTCACCTTTTTGCTGCATTTTCCGGAGCTCGTCATCAGAAAAACCAGCCCAGCCGCTCATGTTACTCCCTCAGCAGGAAAAGGCTTCAAAACCTGCACCAGAAAATATTTAAATGTGGAATAAAAACGATCATTTCATTCAGAAAATCATCCTTAAAGTCTGAAAAACTCAGAAACTCTCTGACGCTTCAAACGAAGCCGCCATGTTTGTTTATCTGCCACGTTCAGGACCCCAGGAAGACCGGAAACAGGAAGCCGCGGATACCGCCTGATGAAAAATACAAAAATATGGACATGAAATCAAAGTTTGAGACTCAATAAAACCAGCCTTCAAACAAAAAACATATTATCCTCATAAATTAATTCAATCCCTTTATTTCAGGGATATTTAGGTGACAAGATCTCCTCAATAGTTTATATAAAGAATGCAAAATTAGGGTGTTACATACCTGCTTTCATAGGGTGACCATATTCTGTTTCTCTGAAAAGAAGACACCCCCCCCCCACACACACACACACATTTTTTAGGGGTTTTGCATGGGTCAGGGGGCTTTCTGTGCTTCTAACTCAGTTAAACAAATATTCTGAATTCCCCAGAAAAGAACACTTTACCTGGATATACTGAGAAATAGCCCAAAACAGTTCTGTAGCAACACAAGTATTCAGATGTTTAACAAAATAAGAAAAAATCATCTCTCTTAAGTCTGACACTTACACCTTAGTTAGGAAAAGTGAGGTAGAGAACCATTCTTCAAAATAACCTCCCAATTATCAGTTACGTAAAAATAGAAATAATGCCTCAAAATATTGAACAAAAAGAAAAAAGAGAGGTAGCCTATTCTTCAATGTTTTGTTGTGGTGATATGGGCTTGCAGATTGTTGGAACCATTATTAGCCACAGAGACATAAGTTCCAGCTTTGCAGACTGTTCATTCTGCCTCCCATTTGTCACGACCCGGACGAAAACAGGGGAAATTTTTTCGCATGTAATCAGTGAAATGACATTTACGTTTCGGCATTTTCTTTCTGTTGGAGTGTTCTCTGGCAGTGTGTCTACCTGCCTGTCAGCCTGTGAGTGAGTGAGTGAGCGTGGAGCCTCTGTACTGATCTGTGAATGAATGAATACATGTTCCGGGGTTTGGCTCAAACGCCACCTCTCAGAGCGTGTTTCTAAAGGAGCCCTTCAACGTGAATGATAAATACACTGGTCTGTGACGTGCTCAAGCTAGGCAAGATCAAAAACCCGGACATTTGAAGGATTTTATAAACCCTGACCGGACAGGCTCTTAAAAGAGGACGTATGGTCACCCTACACATACCTGCTTTCATGCATCTGAGAAAATATTTATTGCATTAAGACTTTCTTTCATGATTTTCACTTTTAATCTCACAATTTTGAATTTTTTATCTCAAAATTCCGACTTTTTAAGTCTCTCTTTTTTTTTTTTTTTTTACTTGATAAGTTTAATGTCAACAATATTTTAATTTTTCAATTGGCGGAAACCGGCTGCATATTACGGAGCCCCTAAAGGGTCAAGAAAAGGTAAAAATAATAATAAAGATTTCACATGCGCACTTAAAACTTTTACGTGCTCACAAGAAACTTTTAGGTGCGCACCTGAAACCATAGTGTGCACCAGAAATGCTTCAGATTCACACCTGACACCTTTCTTCTCTACAAAATGACAATACGAGAGTTAGTGCGTGCGTATCATCACCTGTACCACCACGTCTGTTTCCACGTAAAGGATTCACTGCTTTGGATCGTGTGAAAGTTTCAAGTGCGCACGTGAAATTATAATTTTTTTTTAACCTTTTCTTGTCCCTTTAGGGGCTCCGTAGCATATTGATCCTTTCATTTTTTTTTTTTTTTTTTGTAGTGGAATAGTCCTGTACACAATTGACTTATAGATTACATTTATTACATTTTTCAATTTTATATAGTCAATACTTTGAATCAGGCACCAAGAATTTGAGATAAGAAGTCGGAATTTTGAGATAAATAAGTAAAAATTGTGAGATTTAAGGACATTTTTTATTAGAAAAGGAGCTTTTCAAATAATAATAATAATAACCTTGAGACAAACGTAAAACTCTGAAATTAAGTCAATGTTTTTTTAGATAAAAGGTCAAAATTTTGAGACAATATCATTAAAATCATGAGATGATGTATAAAATTTGACAAAAAGTCAATATTTTGAGTCAAGGCTCAAAATTATGAGATAGAAAGTTGATAATTAGTCATAATTATGAAATGAAAGGAAAAAAAATTGGAAAAATTTAGTTTTTTTTGGTATAGAAAGTCAAAACTTTTACCCATCTGTACAAATTTACAGAATGCTTAAGCTATGAAATTTGGTGATATCTTAAAATATCACCTGTCTTTGTTATAAGGCTGTTCTTAATTTGCCTCCGTCTTGTTTATGTGATCTAATCCTAGTGAAAAATGCTTGAAACTTTTAGAATCAGAAATCAGATTTATTACCAAGTTGCAAACATTTAAAAAAAAAGAAGACGCATAAATAAAATAATAAGAATATAAAAAACAGAAGTGTTTGCTTGCAGACTCTGTCACTAAACTTGTTTTTGTTTTCTGTCCTCAGAGAGTTTTGGATCCTGTGATTCTTCTGGATCTGGATCTGACTGATCTGGTCTCTGTAAACCTCTTTGAAGCAAACTGAAGGATCTGGAGGAAGATGCATCGGCCCAAAAATGTTTGATCTGTGAATTTCTGTGGAGTGATCCAGGACAAATCAACATGTTTTTAATCGTCTTGTTTTTCTGTAACTTTGCTGGAACGTCCTGACTTCAGATTAAAGTGACAGCAAAACGTCAAGATGTTTGATTAAAACACAAAACAAATCAGTTTCATAAATAATCTGTTAATAATATGTTTGCAAACATTATCTGTAAATGACACTGTTTGACACCAACATTCATCAAACTCCTGGCGTTCGCTCCAGTTTTCTTGCTACTCGCTGCTTTGGTTCCTCGTTTTAATCTGTTTCTCGCCGAGTGTCTGCCTGAGGGTCAGAGGGGTCAAAGGTTAATTAAAGGGCTGATTCCTGTGAATGCGGCATGAAATTTTAGTGGCTGTAGCTCAAAGAGGAGGGTCAGACACACTGTGTTTGAGCAGCGTGGCTAATTTAATTATTACTTCCATTTGTGCACAGGCAGCTTCTTAGACGGAAATAATGAGAGAGGAGCTATAATCAGACTGATACAAAAGGATTTTTCTTTGTTGGGTTTTCTGTCTTTATTTTGTCCTTCTGGTGCCCCCGTAGTCATAGAAATCTCTCTGTTTCTCTCCCTGGTGTTTAGTTAAAGTCTAATTTCCTCCTTCAAACTCTGCTCTGGCTCCTGTCTCTTTAAGAATTGATGTTAAAGTTTGTTTGTTTTTTCTAGTTTTTAAAGCTCTACACGGCCTTTATGTTGCAGCTCCATCAATGAGGTTCTAGAATGTTCAACATGAAGGTCAGAGAACTTTCTGTGCCCTTGATGATGTCACAACATTCCGGAACCGAGAGCTCTCTGCCCCTTGATGATGTCACGACATTCCGGAACTGAGAGCTCTCTGCCCCTTGATGATGTCACAACATTCCGGAACTGAGAGCTCTCCGCCCCTTGATGATGTCACAACATTCTGGAACTCTCCGAGTGTTTTTTTAAAAGGAACTAAAGACTCTTAACCTTAAAGAAAACCAGTCTACGCTCCGCGGCGTCGACTTGTTGTCTACGTTCTGTGGCGTGTACCAGCCCAATGAATTTTTCTTATTATTTCAATTTTATGTTTTTTTGGTTTGGCAGGCCTTGCTGACAGTTATTAAGTTTTTTTATTTTGATGGTGTACTTTTTTTATTGGAAGTCACAAGTAAATGTAACAGAATTTATCTACTAGCATAGATAAAGATATTGTAGTTGCCTGAACTCAATTCCAAGTAGACGACAATAACACACCAGTCCAACACACAAAAATCTACTATTTTTTTTGTATTACTTTTTAATTTTTTTTCAAAGTAGTCAACTTGATGGACTTTACAGCGTGATTGGTCAACTCCCTGAAGGCCCGCCCCTTCAGCGTATCACTAACCAGTTATGAGAGCCTTGTGATGACATCATCACTTCAGCGAGTCTCATGAAGATCTAAACAGTCTAAATCATTGGTTCCCAACCTTTTCCAAATCAGGGCCCACTTTTAAAGCTCAACAATTTTTGGGGCCGACCTCCAACCCAACGTCTGCTATAGAAGGCCAACCCCATTCGTAACAATGACCCAAAATGTAATAAAAAAAAAATATAGGTAGATAATACTTCTGTTACATTTTTGACAATTTTTGAAAATTTGGAATTTATCACTTTTTTTTTCTTAATTACATTTCAGGTTGCTGTTGTTTTCAGGTCATACTACGAGCTACAACATGCTTTATCAGGGGACTTTTTTCATATATGAACATACTGAACTTTTCCAATTTCCTTTTTGAAACTTAACCGAGTTTAACATTTTAAACGTTATGGGAATTTGTATCTTAATTTATCTATTTGTACCTTGTATCTTTCTACAATTACACTCCAATAAAATACGTTTTGGAAATGATTTCGAGGCCCACTCGCTATACCTTCACGGCCCACCAGGGGGCCACGGCCTACAGGTTGGGAATCGCTTGTCTAAATCAAGGATGTCCAAACTCAGGCCCGGGGGCCAATTGCGGCCTTCTGTCTTTTTCCATTCGGCCCCCAGCTTTCATCTTACAGTGTATTAATTCTGCCACTGAATTAATCATGTTCTAACTAATAATTAATCTAGTTTCTACCAGGTGCTTGAAAAGAACCTAAATATTCCTGGTAGCTTCTCACAAAGATTTGGACTGTGCATTGGCTACTTTCATAAAGCATCTGCAAAAAAAACCTCAGTAACGCTTCCAGCTGATGTGTTGAATTGTATTTAGGATTAGGGCTGAACGATTCTGTAGAAAGATCTAATTGTGATTTTTCTGGCAGATATTGTGATTTTAATTCAGTTCATGATTTTCTTTAAATCAAACTTTAGTGAAGTTTTCACAATGTACAGTAACATTTACGAACTTGACAGAAAATTACATCAAACCATTGAAACATCAAAAGCTTTTACTCTAATGTGAGGATGAAAATAAAAACTGAAGGTAAGAATTGTTTTTAACTTTTAGATAAAAGGTCAATATTTTAAGAACAAAAGAGGAAATTTAGAGAATTAAAGACAAAATTCAGAGAAAAAAAGTCAAAATTTTTAGAAATCAATTTAACATTATGTGAAAAAAGTCTAAACTTTCACATTTAAGGTCAAAATTTTGAGATACAGAAAAAAGTCTGAGATAAAAAGTCAAATTTCCAGATAAAACGTCGACACTTTGAAATACAGGCAATATTTGAAATAAAAAGTGAGAATTTTGATATAAAAAGTCAAAATTCTAAGTCAAAATTGTGAGAAATAAGTACAACATTTTAAAATAAAAGGCAAAATTTTGAGGAAAGAAAAAGATTTCGAGATAAATAACTGAATTTCTGACCTTTTATCTCATCGGTCTGCACAAAAATGTTCAACTTAACTTAATGACTGTTTTTTTTGTTATTAAAAATGTTATGTTGTGTCATATATGTTGTTTTTATGTTAATAAAAATGTCATTAAGAGTTGGTCATTTTCACAGAATCAAATGTGGCCCTTTGTAAAAATATTTTTTAAAAGTTTGTAGACCCCTGGACTAAATTGTTGATTTAACAGAAGTCTCTTGGCAGTTTGGGATTTCGGGGACGGCCAATCAGGTTTTAACGAGGCCACTTGGACGCTCATCTGCTTTTCCATCAGTCATAAAGTCTCTTATTCCTGTGATGTCATGAATTTTTCTGCTTTAACTCTCATATTAAGTCAAATAAATTGACAGGAGACGCGTCACCGAGATTTGACTCTGTGATTGGTTTTTGATGACTTTCTGTCTCTGTGTCATTCTCAGCTCTGCCCCCATCATTACCTCCACCGCTCCGCACAGACGGCTTATTTTCCCGGGTAATTGGTGAAGGTAAAGACATTTTAACCTTGGCGGAGCAAAAACAATGACCTCTGCTTGGCAACTAATAAAAACTGGCCCCACATCTTTTCTGCATCTGGGGGCCAATTATGTGCAAGTTAAAAGGCAAAACACCTCAGGAGGGCATAAATCGCCGGCAGAGCGGAGACAGCGCCAGGCATGGAGGCCAGATGGCACGGAGACGAGCGGGTTCAGCCGCCGCCGCCGCGTCCATGGGGCCGAGGATGGGACGGCCTTGGATCCCTGATTAGAGCGAGCCCCGGGGGGAGCACATGGCTCATTACAGGGGGCGACCTGTGGAGGCACATCAGGGTTAGAGGTGGGGGGCGTCCTGTAGGAGCGAGCGGGACGGATCGGAGAGGCCGAGGTTACCACGACGACCGGTTCAGAAGTTCAAGCTGTCGGATCTGACGTCCACATGTGTCCAGAGAGGAGGACGGAAACTTTCCCTCGACTCTTTTCAGCAACGAACGGACAAGAAGTGAAAAATAAAACAACCTCAGTTTGAAAAAACGTTTCCTCACTCATCAGAAAAAAAACATTAACAAACGCACAAATTATCCATTATGGTCCAAGTTAGGGCTGAACGATTTTAGAAAACGATCTAATTGTGATTTTTCTGGCAGATATTGCGATTTCAATTCAATTTACAATTTTATTTAAATCAAGCTTTTGTAAAGTTTTCCCAAAGTCCGGCAGAAAATTACATCAAAACATCAAAAGTTTTTACTGTAATACAAGAATACAAATGAAGGGAAGAATCATTTTTAACTTTTAGATATAAAGGTCAATGTTTAAGTTGAAAAGACAAAATTCTGAGACAAAAAGTCAAAATTTTGAGATTTAAAAAAAATCTAAATTTTATGTAATCAATCCAACATTATGTGAAAAAGTCTGAACTTTCACATTAAGGGTCAAATTTTTAAGATAAAGGCAAATGTCGAAGATATAAAGTCAAATTTTTGAGATTAAGCATCAAAGTTTTGAAATAAAGGCAACATTTGAGATAAAAAGCGGGAATTTTGATATAAAAAGTCAAAATTCTAAGATTTAAGTCGAAACTATAATAAATTAAGACAACATTAATCGATAAAAGGCAAAGTTTTGAAAAGTTTTAAACAGCCACATTTTGACTTTTCTTAAAACCCTTAGTCAAACTCCTCCACTGAGTCTGAACTTTAAATAAAACTCTCGTTATTTTATTTCAAACTGGACTTTTTAATCACATTTTTAGTTTTAACAACTGAAGAACAAAAAGAGCATCTTTGACTCTTTACTTTTAAAAACAACTGAGTGCAAAATAACTGTTTTATGTTAAAAAAGATAAAATACAAAACATTAAAAAAAAAAAAAAAAAATTAAATAAGTGATAATAAGAAAAACGAGATTCAACAATCCCAAGGGAAAAAAATGAATTTTCCCAACAGTTTTATACTTAAACACGTGTGTGTGTGAAACAGCTGACACTAAAGATCCTGGGTCAGTCAGGAGCAAAAAAATTGCAGTTTTGGCGAAAACATGACCGTGATTTCGATCAGAAAACGAGAAATCTTTCGGCCCCAGTTCAGATACTACTACTACTAATAATAATAATAAAGTCAAATCTCAACATCAACATCTGAAGAAACATTTTTTGAGGATGTTAACTATCCTGAAATTCTGTGTTACACATCAGTGGTTCCCAACCTGTGGGTCGTGGCCCCCTGGTGGGCCGCCAAGATGTCGAAAGTGGGCCGCCAAACAATTTCCAAAATAAAATGATTTTTGTGTATGTTGGTGTCACGACCCCTCCGTCTCCCTCTCCTTCTCCTCTATCTCCCAGTGTAGGTGTCTTAGTCTCTTCTCTTTTGCAGCCTCTGGGTGGTGATGGAGAGTGGAGAGGGGCGGGGCTGTGTACCTGGCTGGTAGGGCTGGGTTTGAGAAGGCATAAAAAGCCTGATCAGTGTCTCTCTCTGTCTCTCTCTCTCTCTCTCTCTGAGGAAGGCCTTCACCTGCCACCCCAGCCATCACTCTTTTGGTTTGATTTTGCACCAACATCCACACACATTCAAACATGCTGACACCACAGATTATACATTTACATACTTATGCTTATTTTGCTTTATTTAAGTTAAAAATAAACTTTGTTAAAAATTAGTATGTTTGTGTTGCCTTCCCTTTTTTGTTACTTGCCCTGAGCCAGGCAGTAACAAATGGGGGCTCGTCCGGGATCTAGCCTTTTGTCTTTTCAGTGGAGGCTGTAATCCAGGTTGAGTGTGTGTAAGGGAGGTGTTTCACACAGGATCAGTGATTACATAAAGATAAGAACTTATGGATTAATGTTTTACATGTTAAAACTCAGTCAGATTTTAACCCTCAGGATACAGGAAACAACTTCTGAATGCTTTTTTGCTTCTGCCACATTTTCTCTGAAAAGTGAAGTCCTGCAACTTTATGGGTTCAGAGAAAATTCAAAAGATTTTTGAAGAGTATATTCACGGTGTACATTCATCATTTAGGGCTTAATGATAAAAAAGTAGAATATTTTAGTTTTTTAAGGTATTTAACTCGAGCAAACAGTCTGTGAATTTTCAAAGAGGACATGAGAATCAAGGTGATGTCAATAAATTTCTCTTATCTTTTCTGCTTTTTAACATATGTTGTTGATGTCACTCCTGATACATTCAGGTACTGTGGGAAACTTGAGAATCTGACAATTTCACCATTTTTTTCAGGTTTTGGATTCCACATATGGTGATAAAAAAAAAACCTTAAGATTCATAATGAACTGCTGTGAAAATATTGACATTTGATCCCAAAACTTTGACTTCTTTCTCATAATTTTGATTCTTAATGTAACAGTTTTGACTTTTATCTCAGAATTTTGACCTATCCCAATATTTCAACCTTTCAATCTTGATTTTTTTTAACTTTTTTCCCCATAATTTTGACTTTTGACTTCAAAATTTTGATCTAAATATGGACCAAAAAAAAATCTTAACAAAGTCAAGTTTTCCTTTTTCAACTGTCAGAAACGGGTTTTCATGAGAACGCCTCACCACATGCTTCAATAAAAATAAAAATGTATACTTTTCTTTTGTGCAAAACTGTAGTTAATGCCTCAAAATCTTCATCAAAGTTAAATTTATATTTAAGGGCAGTGTTTAAATGTTGGTCTGACACGTTGGGTCCAGTTTTGCAGACAGTTTTTGGCACCTCCCCCCGTCAGGACCAGGAGTTAAAGAGGGGAACTACTGTTTATCTGCAGTTGTTTTGTAAAAGTTCATTTCTACTTCAGCATTTTCTGTCATAAAAACATAAAACCAGGTGAATCCGAACAGCCAATCAGAGAGGACGTATGTCAGAAAGTCAGGGATGATCATGGATCCAGAAACTGACCCAGCGTTCCCCTCCTCCCCGTCCTGACCTCTGACCCCGAGTTTTCAGGTTTGGGTTCAGACTCTCAGAACTTTTCATCACGTTTTTTTAGAGTCTGACATCCTGACGTTCAGCCTGACGTTCACTCTGGTCCCTGGAGCTGCAGCCTCGATGGTTGGACGTGAAGTGGAGTCCTGCTGTCAGTTTGTGTTGATGTATAAAATGCAACAATTGGATAAGACTCAGAAACAAAGAGAGGAGGAGAATAAAAGGACACGAGGTAGGAGATTTTAGCTTTCTGACCCTGATCAGTGGCGTCCACATGGTGAAAACATTCACTAAAGTGTCCTTGTGGGAGCAAAAATAACCCACAGTGTCTTCATGGGAGCCTGAACATAACTAAGAGACCTTTGGGAGCAAAAGCAGTTGCTTAGTTGTCGCCTTTAGGGAACCAAAACATGGTCAAAGTCTCCTCTTGGTTCCAAAAATTTGGCTTAAATGTCCCCTTCAGAGTCAAAACATGCACTAATGTGCTCTCTTGGAAAAGAGAAACGCAATGAAAGTGACTTTTTAGGAGCCAAAATGCACAGTCAAGTGTCCTCAAACACAAAACAAACAAAAAAATGTATATGGGTCAATGAGGTGACGTCCCCTTTTTTTGTGTCTGAGTGTAATATTTCCTTCCATCATGAATTGAGTATTTCATCACATGTATTTCTTTATTCTATGAAACCTGTGTTATTTGAACACATCTTTAAACTATTAAAATATAACATGTTTTTTTTGTGTTTTGGTTCCTCAAACCCCCAAAATGTCAGGTGGTGCAACCGTCCTGACAAGTATCCACAGTAATTAAACTCTAAAAATTGAATGTCAGTTATTGTAAATGGAAATTAAAAATACAGTGGCATTATTTTATGCTTGAACCTTTTTAAATAAAACATTCTTTGCAAATAAAAAGAATTTTAAAGCTGTTGAGAAATGTAAAAAAACTTTTGTCCTGTAATTTTCACCTTGTCAAATGTCAGGGTGGTGCAACNACAACCAATGTAATAATGTGAAATGTTATTTTAACATCAAATTATTTATCTTATTCACAAATAAAAGAAATGAAACACACAAAATGAAAATGTATGAGTCACTACAGACACTTGAGAGATACTTGCCAATAATTTCACAGAGAAAAAATAACAGGAACATATAAATATATTTTCATATATTTGGTTGCACCACCTGACATTTTTGGGTGCTCAAATTAAAAATACTAAAAAATAATGAACCTAAAAACTTTGAAATGTTGGTCAACGACTGAAATCTGTTAGAAAACATAATTCTTCTCTCAGAAATATGTTTTTATCCATTTTCAAAGAACTTTTAAAAAATACGTTTTTAGACCCTCTTTTTGTCATTGACCCTAATACAAGCAAATGCCCCTTTGGAAGCGGAAAAGCTGATTAAGTGCCCTCTTTGGTGCAAAACATAACCACAGGGCCTTTTTTTGGAGCAAAAACCAGGTGATTAAGCGTCCTAATGGAACCCAAAATGTGGCTAAGGTGCCTTCTTGGGAGCCAAAATACCCATGAAAGTGTCTACACGCAAGCTTTCATGTTGCTAAAACGCGCCCTTGGGAGTCAAAACAGGCTTAGGACCCCTACTTTCAGAGAGTCCGTCCTCGCTCTGGTTCACAGGTATGAAAGTTCACCCTGAGGCTCAGAGCTGCTGATCGAGTGTTTGTAAAAAAACGACTCTGTGCTGTTGACACTTGTTGCTTCCAGCAGGTTATTGGCTGAAAAGCGACGTCTCTTTGTGGACTGACCTTGGCTGAACCTTTCCAACCAGAGTCAGAAAGTTTGGGACTTTTCAACCAGGCAATCACACGTGATGACAACTGATTCATTAGAGCTCGAGCGGTGCCCAGAAACCCCCATAAAAAGCCCTGGATCCCCGTCTGTTGGTGCTCATTAGGAGGAAATGTGGTCTCGCTGCAGAGCTCAAATAAAGATGCAGATGTCTCCAGCGTGGCCTCCAACAACTTGGCTGCCGAATCCGATTCTTAATCAAATTATTTTTAGCTATGGCACATTTAATCCGCTGTTGTTTTATTCATTAGCCGTTCCACGAATTTATTGTGGCTCCGGCGGCCTCGCTGTCTCTCATCTCGGCCATTTCCCAGAGCGTAACACACACTCGCATCTGGAGCCAATCAGAGCGAGGCGGGGGGAGAGAATGCCTATTAGCAGTTTCTGGCAGAGCTTCACTGTGAACAGCGGTGCCCCATCTCCCCCGGAGTTTCTGGTAGTTTTTATCCGTGTACGAGCTCGCACTGGAGTGTTGGCCACGCCCTCATTACCTGGTTTCATAAAGAGCGGGACGGCGTGCACAGGAGCGAGCTTTAAGTCTGTTTTCTGGCAGCGCTGGAGGTAAAGAGCCCCCCGCTGGGAGAACAGTACAGATTTATGCACCAACACACCAAACTTGAGCGAAGTTAATCACACGAAACCAAACGTAGGAGTCTGTTTGTGGATCAGCAGAGAAATAACGCCTCATTGTTCCAACAGAAACGCTGTGATAATCTGATTTATGAGGGATCCTTGTCGGGCGCTTTTATGATCTTTGTAAACAATTGTATTAGAATGATTTGATTATTTTGAAAATCAGACTCTGTTAGCGTCTCTGGATGGGTGATTTGAAACATCACGAATGCGGCTTGAAGCTGGAGGTCGAGAAAACGACTAGAAAGCATTCCTGCAAACAAGCTTTAATTCAAAGTAGCAGCGTCTTGGTCGGAGATGTGTTCTGTTGTTTAGTCTTTGAAACATCTGCTGTGATTTGAAAGTGTCTGAACTTGTTTTGATTCCTTGTACAGAGAATCAGCAGGCGGGAATATTTC